>OVBE01017037.1:0-10621 GCA_900406425.1 Iberis pinnata | reverse complement strand
ACCAATTTTCAATACTTGTCTTGAATTGATAGAATCCATCTACGTCTAGAGTGGTTATTGTCTGCACCCGATTGGATTGACAACCTATTTGCTACAATGACAATGATAGTATAACAGGAATTGACACGTAAAAAACCTATTATCAATTTGGCGTCGTTGCTATTTGGGAATAGTTACTACAGTATGGATTTTGGATCTTTTCAGATCAAGCATTTATTTTCGTTTTTACTTACGCTTTTACCTTGTTTGCTTTGTTTTCAGTACCTGCTTAGCAGTGTATTAACCTGAGAAGCAGAGGACCAACTGACTTGATTCCCTTCGTTGACGACATCAAAGCTCTTGAACGAGAACACTCTCGGGCAAGACGTGAACACGAACGTCTGGAACATTTGAGAAAGTTGAACCTCAAATGTTATTGTTATTATTATTATTATTATTATTATTATTATTATTATTACTATTACTATTACTATTACTATTATTATATGTTACAATATACCCGTTTCACTTTTATGAACAACAATCCAAGAATGTAACAATATTAAAAATTTATGGGCAATAATAAAAAAAAATTATTATGAAAAAGTAATAAAAGCCAGGTGAAAAAGAGTAGAACTTTGATTTAAAAAGTGGAATAATATGTTTTAGAAAATTATGTATGATTTAGAATTATGAAAATAAGAAACCAAAGCAATACTATCAAAGAATGAAGTTTTTTCTCTCTCCTCTCTTTCTCTTCACTCGAATCTCTCCTTCTAGATCTAGATCTACCCGAGACCTGTGGTGAGTTGGAGAGACGGTGAGCCTCTTTCCGTCGTTCGAGTTTCGACCATGTGCACCGCAACTCTCGGGCTCGCTGGCGAGAACCAACGCCGGCGAGCTCCTCCAAAAAGCTTTAACTCTCTTTGCCGCTACAACACCTCAGTTCATTTTTTCCTTGCAGACTTACGGAGGTTTCGGTTGGAGGCGTGAAGCTAGCTTCTTCGGCAGTGCTTCCCAGCCAGTTAGCTTGCAGCGAGGAAGCGTGGTGGTCGGTCCGGCGACGAAATCGTGGAGCTTCAGTCGGCTAAGGTTTTATTGTCGAAAGGTAAAGGGATTTTTCGGTTTCTGGAGGTTGTGTGGGATCCATAACTGTCGGGAATCGTTTACTCTCCAAACCGAACGACGATAAAATCTGATTCTCAAGCTGACGGAAACCTACCCGCGTTTATCTTCTCCGACCGTGACGTGTTCTAGCTCATCTTCCTCCTTCTCTTCTCCTTCAATTCTTCTGTGGACGGTGGTGGTAGCGCCGTCTCACTCTTCCGCCGTTTGGTCACCGTCAGTGGCACCGGTGAAGTCCGCAGCTCATGTCGGCGGCGGAGAGAGCAATTAGGGTTTTCTTTGGTTCTTAGGATTTTTTCTGTGCTTTACTGATTTACGGGTTAGTGGGCCTCAAAAGCCCATTAAGGTTCTGTGAGTTTAAGAAACTATTGTTTTGTTTTGGTATTTGGGTTGTTGTAATTTTGGGCTATATTTAGCTCTATTAATATATAAAACCTTTATGATAAAAAAAGCAATACTATCAAAAATGAATAATAAAAGATGATAAAAAGTAAATCAAAAATTCCTCATTGTGATATACATTTTTGTGTTTTATTTATTGTGTCTTACCAAGTTACCATCATTACTTTTTTATTATTAATTTTCTTTTTAAGTTTCTAATAACATTTTCTAAATAGTATTGAAATATTATTTTATTTTTTAAACAACTATAAACTATTAAAATAGTAGTTTTTGCAATGAAGCATTTTATGATATAGAAGGAATTGTGTTCAGATATTTTTGATGGGGAAAAAAAAATATTTTATGTATGATACTTGTTACTAAAAATAACTGATTTAATATGGAGACAATTTTTATACATTTTTAATAAAATATAGTAAGTTATTATGCAAAAAGATTATAGGGAATATATATTATAGAAACAATTAGTACACCTCCGAAAGATTTTTTGATCAACATAACGATTTGGAATTGTTATTTTCTTTAGTGTTTTTTTTGTATTTGTTTTGAATTTATATTGTGTAAGATTCACCATAACAATATGAACATACGATAATATATGGAGAATTAAAGAAATATGTAAATAGTTAACACATGTTAATAATTAAGAGAAAATGTAAATAGTTTACTTATTTATTCTTGCATTGTTATTTATTCTTACATTGTTGCTTTGTCTTCATTTAATTAGCATTAGCATGAGGGATAACATTTCATTATCTAAAACAAAATTGTGGAGTGTGGCTTACCATTGTCAATAAAATGAGCTATATATAAATGTAGATTTAGCTATATCATAACAACAAAACTAATTTTAGTGTCCTTAATGCACCAATTTATTTCACGTATGTTACATTTGTGTAAATCAATTAAGGTGATAATTAATTTTTTTCACAAGTGGCCAATTAATATGAACAAATACTGAGAGTTACATTTTTTATGAATTGAACTTTTGTCTTAATTGCACATATTTACTGTAAAAAAAAGTTATGAGGTATTTTTATGGTTAAAAGAAAATTTTCATATCTATGTTTGTGTTATATTTATTAATGAATTTATTTTTCATAAAATATAAAAGAATGACAAGTGGACCAATAAGGAGAGAGGTAAACCCAACTTTTATATGTATGATTTTTCATTTATAGGCATTAATGTCAACTAGAATCCACTATGACAAAGTATATATCAAATCGAAGCCGCCGCAACGAGGATTCCGAAAAATACAATCGGAATTTTAAAACATTAATCTCTGTATCCGTAAATTCTGTTTAAATTTTCAGCTCCGAAAATGATATATGCCAAAATCTAATAAAAACTATTGGGCTTTGTTAATTTTGGTCTCCATAGTTCGAATATGGTATCAGTTTTTCAAGATTCACTCTAAAAGTCTGTTTGTTTAAGTTTTAAATTTGAGAGTTAAAATTCCAAAGTCGAATTCCGACTTGTTTACATAAAATTATGAGAGGAAATTGGTACAATTAGATTATATATCTCAAGATTTTTCTATACATAGATAGATTGTTGAATATGGTGGTTCAAATCAGAATTCACCATTGATGAACTTCAAGCTTATTTTCTGTCGCGTACAACTAGGTACAACTGCATATAATTGTAGCATTTGGTACAACTGGTATAACAATGTATAATTATAACATTTTCATTTATATAGTTTAATTATAAACCATAAAAAATTATATATTAAATCGAAGCTCATACAAAGAGATTCCAAATCTACATTCATAATATAAAAAAAAACTAATGTATATGTCATAAAATTCTCTTTCAAGTCTCATATCAATAATGTATTATGCAAATTAAATAAAAACTATTGAGATTTGTTAGTTTTCTTGTTTTGGCTTTTCAAGATTGCTCTAAATCTCTATAAGTTTAAGTTTGAAACTAAAACATCTAAATTTGACATAGTCCATTACTTTACATCATCTAACATATACTTTTATGGTTAATGTGTGAATATTAACATATGCTTCATGAG
Organism: Iberis pinnata; assembly: GCA_900406425.1. Taxonomy (NCBI): domain Eukaryota; kingdom Viridiplantae; phylum Streptophyta; class Magnoliopsida; order Brassicales; family Brassicaceae; genus Iberis; species Iberis pinnata. The sequence continues at coordinate 7,086 of OVBE01017037.1, read as the reverse complement.
AATTACACAAATAACATCTTGAACCAAAAATAAATATACCCGAATTCTCTTAATACACTATAATTGACTAATATCATCAATACAACTAATTAAAATTAGTGTAGATACATGTACAACTAAATATTCTTTTATAAGACAGAAATAAAACTATGAATAACTATGTACAACTGAAAATTTGAGTACAACTATATAAAATTTAAAATAACAAATTAATAGTGATAGATTATTTAAGTCCATTTCTTAATTACATTTTATATAAATTACTAAATTTACATGACCTATAAACTAAAAGCACATAAAATTTGAGATCATTCATTACTTTACATCATCTACCATATACTTTTATGGTTAATGTGTGAATATTAACATGTGCTTTATGGGAAACACACAAATAACTTATTTAACAAAAAAAATTATGTGACTTCTCTTAATACATTATTATTGTCAAATATCCTTAGTACAATTAACAAAAATTAATTTAGATGCATGTACATATTATTATATGACGAAAATACAACTATGAACAACTTTGTACAACTGAAAATTGAGTACAACTATGTGTATTTTTGGCGGCTATACATTATTAATATTTTCTGAAATGTATTTTTTGGCGGCTATATTTTATAATTCTATGCAGAGGGTAGTTGTACCTAGTTGTACATAAGATGTTTCATTATTTCAAACTTAAGTTGACAGATTTTTACAGTGAATCTTGAAAAACCGAGAACATATTTGAGCTCAAGTGACCCGAATTAAAAATTTTTGATAGTTTTTATTTGATTTTGACATAGCTAATTTTCATATCTAAAATTTTAATTAGGCTTTAACAGACACATACACTAGTTTTTTAAATTCCGATTGTAGATTGAGATTGTTGTAAGTGCTATGATTTGGTATATAATTTGTTATAATTTATAATTAAAATATGATAAATAAATATGTTATAGTTATACCTAGTTGTATCAGTTGTACCAAATGCTATAGTTATATTCAATTGTATCTAGTTGTACATGGATAAAATATAAGGTTGCAGTTCATCAATGAAGAATATTGATTCTAAGCACCATATTTAGCAATAGAAAGATCTTGAAATATAAAATCTAATAGTAATAATTTTGCCTCGTTATTTATTTAAATTAGTCATAATTTGATTTTGAAATTTAGCGCTCAAATCTAAAACTTAAATTGATGGAGTTTTAGAGCGAATCTTATAAAATCGAGACTATTTGAATTTAGAAGACAAAAATCAACAAAGCCCGATAGTTTTTATTTAATTTTGACATAGTTCATTTTTGAAACTGAAACTTCAAAGAGATTTGACTGATACACAAATTAATGTTTTAAAATTCTGATTTTAGATTTAGAATCTTCTTGGTAAGATTTTTGATTTGATATATAAAGTAATAATAGTAAAGTGAAGGAAAATATGATGAAATAATGGTGCTTCACAAAAAAAAAGAGAAAAAATGATGAGATGAAGTATGAAAAAAAGACTAAAGAAACAAAACGAAGAAAGAGAAGAGCTTTAAGAAACTAAAAATATAAATATGGTGGACCAGGTAGGTAAAGCATGTAATTATCCAAATTTTGATAGGATAAAATGGTATTTTAACATTTTTAAGTTAAAAGAAAAAAATAAATAAAAAAAGAAAACATAATAGAAATAGAATAAAATAGATATAATAAAATGGGTTCATCTGATCAAAAATGTGAAAAAAACTTGATCAACAAGGTTAACCGAGAAATTGGTCCGCAATAGGATGGCCAAGAAAACTGGTTTCTTCCATTGGACCAATGACATTTGAAATGCATGTCGTTGTGTTCATCACTGGTCGATTGAATATCATTGCTGCTACCTATAATCACAAGAGTGTTATGTTATACCTTTAGTGGATTAAATTGTAAACACAAATATGTGAGTTAATTAATTAGTTCCTTTATATATATATATATATATATATATATATAAATTAGGTCCTAAAGTTTTTGGAGGATTTTGACCAAGTAATATAGTAGAGCAGCATGATAAGAATTTTTCTTTCGAGCCATTGTTTAACATTACTCGTGAATTCTGTTGCGTAAATAAACGTAAATCGTTAAAGTAGTTCGAGCGGGTGGTTTGAACCTTGTTTTTCGACCGCGGGTTCGGGGAAAGCTGGGTCGGGACGTCCCAAGTGGGATTAGAGCATGCTTGATCCGAGGGAAGTGAAAAGATGCTAAGTGATTAAAGATTAGTTTTGTAGAAAACTAAGAAAGTGGTAAAGAACTATGGACCAAAAGATTGATCATGGTAGGAACGAAAGTTGTGACGGAAAGATGAAGTACTTGGAAACCGAGAGGGTTTACTAAGGCTTATCTAAGGGCCAATAAACTTGCTGATTCAGCTATGCGTGACAAGTATATGGGCTAGTTTAAGGAATCCACCAAGACTCACTTATTCTGGTAAAGGATAAAATGAGCGGCTTGGGGATCGGAAATGATTAAAACATGGTTATATGACCAGTATATTGGGTTGATCACGACATGATGCGGATGGGACGAGTGGCCTGGGGAACGGGAAGATTCCACCAGAGCTTATCCAGTCCAGACAAAGACCTTTGGTTCGGGCAACAATATCTTCGTGAAACCGTGAATTAATCAGAATCACTAAGATTTGCAAAGTGCGTTGGAGATGTAGAAAAAGATAAAATTACCACCGGAATTCGATGATGAATTCATTTCTAGTGGGGGGAAATTATAACATCCCTACCCCACTAGTGATTTTTTTAGAGGAAATTAGATAGCTAAGTGAGTTAAAATAGCTCGAAAGACTAGCTAGCTCGGCTAGAGAGTAAAAGGGTAGCTCAATCAAGATTAATGAGCTGAATGAGTACTAACCTAGCTGAGTGGACTGGTCAACTAACAGTCAAGCTTAGGGAATTAAGGAGTGGAGTAGCTTATAGGTGAAAAGTTACTAAGCGAAGATTTGCAATCATTGGCCGAATGGGCACCAATTGAAAAGGTGCAACGAAATGTTGCGTGTTTCCGCCAAAAGACACCCATTCACTCCCTATATAAAGGGAGGACATGGGAGAGAAAAAACACATCTAAAAAATAATTCCAAACACGCCCTAAGAAAGAGAGAGAGAAAGAGAGAGAGAGAGAGAGAGAGAGAGAGAGAGAGAGAGAGAGGACATATCTGAAAGGGTGCCATCCAAGTACGTGTCGGAAAGGGTGCGAACCAATGACGAATCTAAAAAGGTGTGAACCAAAGAAAAATCCGTAAGGGTGCAAACCAAGGACAAATCTGAAAGGGTGCGCATATGTGTTTTAAGAGGTGCGAATGATTCGAGCTCGAAGGGGTGCGAGTCGAACTCGGGCTCGAAGAGGTGTGAGTCGAATGTGGGCTCGAAGAGGTACGAGTTGAATGCAGGCTCGAAGAGGTGCGAGAAAAATTCGGGCTCGAAGATGTGTGAATTGAATGCGGGCACAAAGAGGTGCGAGTCGAATACGGGCTCGAAGAGGTGCGAGTGGGAAACGGGCATGAAAACCTATCTTTTCGGTTACTTTGCCAGTGGGGATGGTAGGTTGTATGGATAAGTACCGTCAAAGTAGGGTATTTGATGGATAATGAACTAGGAAGGTACAATCTGGAACCGCGAAATAAGGCAAAGGTATGATTTAACGTTAATTGTGAATTTTGCTGCGTAAATAGACGTAAATCGTTAAGGTTAGTTCGAGCGGGTGGCTTGAACCTTGGTTCTTCGGCCGCGGGTTCAGGGGAATTTGGGTCGGGGTGTCACAGGTGGTCCCTTCAAGTCTGTTGCGCAACGTCTCCTCACTCTCCTCCTCCGGTGGTAAGAGATCATTCTCCTCCTTCGTTATCTGCTCTAGAGCTTTTTGGTTGAGGTCTCGGTATGAATCTCTTCCATTTAGCTCCTCCAGTCGCTTCTTCCTTCTCCTCATCGGCTTTAGGCGCGTGTGAAGCACGTGTCGATCTGGTATGCTGGTGAGGCTTGCTTTTGGTCGCCATTCAGATTGGATATGGTTTGTTTGCGGCGTTTGAAGGTTGTTGATGGTGGTGCAAGGCGCAACGGATTCTTCTCGGTTTTAAGGGTGGCCAGCTGAAGTCTCATGGGTGACCAACTTCCGATATTGGCTTATATTCGAGAACGAGAACAGACGGTGATGAATACTCTTTGGTATAGGCGGCAGTCTTCTAGATTCAGACGCTTACTCTTCTAGGATTTCTTAGGTTCTTAGTTTGGACTTTGGGCCAATTTTTGGTTTTAAGATTTCAGTTTTTGGTTTTGAGTTCAACCTCATTCAAAAAAATTTCTTTGTTAAAGAAAATAAATGTTTTAAGAGTTTTTTAATTTTTTGAAACTTCTAAATAGATTACCTTAATTTTTTATAAGTGATAAAAAACTTTATTACTAATGAATATTTACATTTTTATCAAAAAAATCAATATTTGTAAAATATCGAAAATGATTCATCAATGAACCAATTCCTTTAGTTCAATTCAATTCCAATTTTTATAAAGTTTGAAATCAATAATAGACTGGTTGATTATAAGTTAGTTACAACAACGCAACTCAAAAGTCATCAGTTATTATTATATGATAGGAACCATAGGAGCACATGGGACCTTTGATAGTCTAAAAGAGTTAAGACATTTGACAAGTACTACTTTAATTTACTGCAACAACTTGAACCGACCCCAACAACTTTTCTGTCTCCAACATACTAATACAACAAATACAGAAGTTTAACTAAACAAAATATATCAATCCGATTATAATTAATAGGTACTATATTGTACATGTGACTCATGAGTATAATTCTCTTCCTTAGAGAGCAGCTTTCATTGCTTTCAATGAATTTTCCATTTCATCACAAATCTCACGAGGATTTTGTATGATTGTAGGATCAACCGCTAAGGAGATTACCATTTTATCCGCATAACTCATGTAATGCATCAACAATGCCTATCAAACACACACAACAATAAAAAACGTATTATTTTATTTAATGGACAATTCTTAAAAAAAATTTCAATTATTAAGATTAATCTTTTTTTGTTCAAAAAAATCACTGAAAAAATTTTTTCTCAAAAATGTGCATAAAATTAAAATACTTTCGAAATTAAACCTTAAACATAAAAAATCAAAACTTTAAATTCAAAAAACTAAACTTTCATTTTTTAGTAGGGTACTTTTGAGAAAATAAAATTTTAACGGTTTTTTAAAAAAATAAAAAGTTTTAATATTTTTTTTTTATAAACCTTAAAAGTTCCGGGCCTTTTGGCCCATAGTTTCCCCCGGTATCCGAGGCCAACTGTTGATAATATTTGTTTAAAGCGTAAATCATTCCTCCTAAGGGATTCGAACTAGTGATCTTGAACACTTCTTAAAGTGTCTCAACCACTAGACCAAAATCTCTTGGTAGTTTTAATAGTATTTTTTGAAACAAACTTACGAAAAAGAAAAGAAAAAAGCGGTAAAAAAAAACTACATACATGTGAGTGTCCGTAAGAACTAGGAGCAATGTAAGCAATAGGATGGCCACAAAAACTAATTTCTTCCATTGGACCAATGACATTTGAAACGCATGTCGTTGTGTTCATTACTGGTTGATTGAATATTATTGCTGCTACCTATAATCACAAGAGTGTTATATTATACCTTTGGTGGATTAAATTGCAAGTACACAAATATGTGAGTTAATTAAATAGTCCCTTTATATATACCTTAGGTCCTAAAGTTTTCTGGAGGATTTTGACAAAGAAATACAGTAGAGCAGCATGATAAGAATGTTTCTTTCGAGTCATTGTTGATTTTGAAATTTTAAGATAAACCAATGGATCGGTTTGTAAACTGATTGAGAATGGTAAGAAAATAAAACTGAAATAGTTTCCCCATCTACATTTTGAATTCTTCACCATCATATCTGCCAAAGGCTTTTCAAAAAAAAAACAAAACAAAGGTAAGTTATATTGATATGAAGAGACTATAATATATTATAGAGGAATAGTTTTAATTACCATCAAAGGAAATTTAAATTTTTAAAAATACCACACACTTTCCAAAAATATTACACACTCCCAAATGTTTCAAAAATAACACAAACACAAAAAGTGAATTTTTAAGGATTTATAATTTAAAATTTTATGTTTAGGTTCACTAAATAGAATTTAGAGTTTAGTTTTCAAAGGGGTACAGTTTGGTTTTGAAGTTTTAAGATTTAAATTATAGATTTTAAAGCTACTTCAAATTTGTGGTATTTTGAAAAAAAAAACATTTGTGTGGTATTATTTTAAAAAATTATGGTATTTTTGAAATTTTTAGGAGTGTAGTATTTTTGGAATATAACTAATTTTTTGTGGTATTTTTGAGAATTTCCTAAAATATATTATAAAGAATTTAGATATAAAATTTGAGGTTTATGTCTCTAACCTTGAATCCGATATCTGACCTTAGGTTTACTGTACAAGCTGCACGAAATCGTATTCCATTTGGAAGATTGTTCGATATCGATGCTCCATTCTCATTTTCTTTGGCTTGTTTTTCAAAAAAGATATTATATGCAAACATTAAATTAATATAGATCGGAAATGTGTATCATTTCTTGTAGTGTATGTACCATATCGTTTGTTCAAATAGTGAGAAAGAGAGGCTTGTGTAATTCCTAGAAGAACATCGTTGATAGTCTAACATCAAACCAAAAAAGATCCATTAGTTTAAAGAAAATTATGAACACAATGACACAAACCAAAAACGTACCATGTTCATTGCGTTCTTAACATGTTTAATGTCATCTAAAGAGATAATTCGATGATAAAACCTCTTTGGATTATTCCTAACATCCACAAGGCTCTTGAGAGGTGTATTTGTATCCTTCAAGAACAACAAAGTCGCCAAAAGCAAAATCATATCCACAATTGTATTCCAAATCAGTCTCATTGTAGAACCAATGATGAAAATCCACTTTAAGAAGAACCATCTTTTCTTTATAAGGCCATGCGGCGTCGTTTTGCGTCGTTTTAATGAAGGATTAGCATTAGAAGACATGTTTGGATCAGATGTTTTATGAGTACATGCAAGA
>OVBE01017036.1:0-10622 GCA_900406425.1 Iberis pinnata | reverse complement strand
TATATATATATATATATGTTGTAGAAAAGACTAAATCAAAATTTAAAAAATATAAAAACATTATAAAATGTAGTTTATGGGTTTAATATCAGAATCATTGTATTATAAAGTGTAGTCTTATAAGACTAAAAAATTAGATTTTGATGATAATACTTTTGTATTCATATTTTAATAATTAAAATTTTGATATAACTGTTTCTGTGTTTATTATTGATACAACACAACCCATCAAAATTAACAAATTGTTAAAAAGTTTAAATAGAATCTTTGTATATATACACACATTAATAATGAAAATAAAAATAAAATGTCAAAAGATTTAAAAATATTTTCTCGTAGTGCAAGTCAAATACTAGTTATAATAGTATATGATAAAAAATTAACTTTGATGATGCTTCCAAAAAGAGAATCTTACTAGCTAACGAATAATTAAATCAGACCACCACTTCTGTCGACATTGTGAGCAGATCATAGCTTTGTCTCCACCACTTCCTCTTTTCTTCCATGACTTCACCTCTCATGCGCGACTAGGAAAATGAGTTCAGGGCTCACTTCTCGTCTTCTACAACGTGGCAACAAATACCTGCTCCTTCCCCTAAACCACCATGGTTTTCAACAATTTGATTTACTCAATCTATTATGCGTTATGCGTTTATTACCAGGTCTGCTATGATTGACAAGTTATCAACAGGAAGTCGGATGCGAGCTTGGGGTCTAACTCAACCTTGTGTGTTATATGGTGAATCAGATGAAAACCAGGATCACCTCTTCTTCACATGCCCTTATTCATATACTATATGGAACGACCTCATCACACCACTTCTTCGTCGGCGCATTTCTCCATAGTGGTCCACTACACTTCGATCACTCCACCACAATACCTTCTCAACCATTGATTGTGTCCTCCTCAAACTTAATTTTCAAGCAACTATCTATAATACATGGCAAGAGCGCAATAGTAGATGCCATGGACACCAACCACGTCCCTCTACTTTCATCCGTTCTCAGATCCATCGCATCCTTATGGACCGTATAACTAGTCTTCATTATGGTGTTGAGTCTCGCTATTACCACCTGGTTCATCGTTGGTGCACACTCCATGGCTAACAATTTTCTTCCAAGCTTCGGCTTGGTCATTACTACCAACACTATATATGTGTCACTGTTGAGTATAAGGCTTGTACTCTTTTTCCTGATTCTAATTTTGTCTCACATGCTTTTCTAGAGTCAGATTTTAATAAGGTATCCTCGTACTATCACAACGGTAGTCACACTTTGCCCAACTATATCAACTTTTCTATTTAAAACATCTATTTTTGGTAAAAATTACTTTATTTCTGTATAAACAAATTTAACATATCAATCCCAATATTAGTGATGAGAAAAATAATCCGAGCCGAATAACCAAATTTGGTTCTGCATCGGATTTATTTACTCGAATGGTTCTAATTATACATGTATATGGTTCTCGGTTTGGTTCTTAAACAATAACCTAAAAAAGAACCGAAATCAAACAATAGTTACTAATCCTAATGTTGATCTCTCTTCGCAACAATGGATGGGATGACCTCCCAAGTGAAAAACATGCCCGTTTGTCCCCCTTTTAATTTTGTTTTTATTTTTTTTAATTCAAAAGACTTGTTAATTATCATAATATCCTTAATGAAATCACAATATTACACACCCAACCAACCTTCAACTGGGTAAACCCACCCACCCAACTGAAATTGGTGAAATAACCAGAAAATTAAAATTCAACCGGTTTACCCAACCCATAAATCTCTTTTTACCCAAAATCTCTAAGTTAACTAGGTTAACTGGTTTAACTTAGTAAAATTTTAACAATTGGTTAGATTGTGTTTCTAGGTTAACTTAGTAAGTAGAATTGTCTAACTCAGTTAATTATGACAACTATTTTATCACAATTTAAAACATGATTAACTACAAATAGAATAACTATGTTTAACTAGGTTTAAGTACAAGCACATAAACTTGATTAACTAGGTTTAACTAGCTTAACTAGGTTAAACACTTGAAGGTATAACTAGAAAAATTGGAATAACTACACATTAATTTCTATTGTTTTTTCTGTAGCTTGTTGAACCTATGCAGCCGTTTTCTTTTTAGTTCGAACAAGATCAAATGATATCCGAAAATTCAAACACAGTATAGTCTCAAAAAGCCATGGCCGTAATCAAAGGCATCAGGGGAATGGAAATGAAATTTTTTGAAGAGAATACGCAATTCAAGCACTTCTTCCACGTGATGGCTGAGGAGAATGTGGCAAACACTTAGCCCGACACGTCTTTTTCTATTTCAGCTAAGAACCCTAGAAAAAGGTACTCGTCAAAAACCCTATCAAAAGAGAGGAAAATAGGGACGGAAAGAAGACCCATAAGTATTATGATTCTCCTTACACCACAGAAGAAAAAAGAAAAAAAAAGGCTGTTGATGCTGAGGCGAAGGAGACATAAAAAGTTGTTGCTGTGGCCAAGGAGGAAGAGGTTGCTGCTAAGGTGACAGCCGAGAAGACAGAAAATACAACTAAAGTGGTGGCTAAAGAGAATGTGGTAAACGCCCAACCCAACACGTCTTATTCTGTTCCAGTCAAGAAGCCAAAAAAGAAGGTCCTTGTCAAAAACCTACTCAAAAGAGAGGGAAAGAGGGATTATCATGACTATAAGCAAAGTTGTTGGGATGCATTGACGAGATGGAGAAGAAAGTGGAGAACATGATTAATAAAAATGGAGGAGATGAATCAAAGGATGAAAAGAATTGAAGATATGATGGCAGAAGCGACCAAGGAGGTGGAACAAGCTTTAGCTGCATCCAAGTAGGCAGAAGAAGCTTCAGTTGAGTCTAAGGAGGCAGAAAAAACTGCAACTAAGGCCAAGGAGACAGAAGAGGAAAAAGCTATCACTGAGGTTATGATGGCTGATTCGGAGGCTGTTGAGGCAAGGTTGTTGCTGTTGCGGAAGAGAGTGAAGAGGCAGCTATGGCCAAGGATGGAGAATAAACTATTGCAGCTAAGGTTGTGGCTGAACCGAATGCAACAAAGAAGGTAAAAGTTGCGGCTAAGGAGGCAGAAGATTTGGATAAGGTGGTGGATATGGTGAAACCCAACACGTATTCTTCTGTTGCAGTCGACCCTCCTAAGAAGAAGTAAAAAAATAAGGTAATAGTTTTTCTAAGCCCGTGCAAGACTTACGTCAAGAGAGAACCTATGAAGAACTACAAGTTCTTCGATACTCCTTACACCGTGGAGAAAAAAAAGAAAGAACACAAGTGTAAGCATTGAAGACTTGCATCTTGTGTTTAAAAGACTTTAGTTTATGGTATTGTAGACTTGTTTTTTTTATGTTTTACGCCATTTTGTTGATGTTTGAGACTTGGTAATGTTTCAGAGTCGGTGCGTGTTTAAGAAAACATCTTTTGCAAACTTTTATTTCTTCTTGGACAACTAGCATAACTAGATAAAACTAGATGCGAAATAACAAGGTACAACAGGTTAAAGTTGCCATATGCACTACAAAAAAGTATAACTAGGAATAACTAGGGTTTAACTAGCCGACAGAGCTACCATGTGTGTCGCCAAATAAGTATAACTAGTGGTAACTAATTTTAACTAGCCGAATATACCCAAGAATCCATTTATTCTCAATTCCACATACTTGTACTTTTGAGTTCAAATTTTAAAACTAGTTAAACCATAGTTTTAATTATAGTTTTTATTTAAACCATGTGAAATACATAATTAAAATACATTTAATATTTTCTTGAGAATAATTAGTTTTAAAAATTATTAGTTAAATTGTTTTATTTACGACGATGCTTCTCTCTCTGGCGATTTTTTCGGTCATCCCAACCCACGATCATCGAAGCCCTTTCAACCGTCGATGCTTAATCTTCACGGCGGTTTTGCAATTGGATGACTGGTTCTCTCTCTGTTTGAGGATTAGAATGTGGTTTTCGGTTATCTCCACTCCAAGAGACACGATTTGGAGTGATGGCAACATGCACAACCGCATCCTCTTCCTCTATAAATTCTGATCATCGCGTTTTCAGGTCGGTTTTTTCCTTCTCTTTTATGATCCTCTACAATTACATTTACTCAAAGTCCATTCTCTCTCTTCAATTCCGAAATTTTCCTGTCTTGCTCTAATGGCTGATCCGATGAATCGAAACCTCCAAAACATCGCTTTGGGTATTAATGACCCCCCGATAACTCTTCCTCCGGTGCTCCTTGATCAAGCTATGGCCGAGAACTGCTTTAGCATTATTGGTCGCCCGATGATTCCACGTAAACAAAATCTGCGTGGTATTGTTTCTTTGATGCCCCGTAATTGGGGATTGTCGAGTCTGGTTCATGGGCGCATCATCGAGGGGTGCTGATTTCAATTCATTTTCCCGTCCCAAGAATCTCTGGAAAATGTTCTTCGCCGTGGACCTTGGGCGTTCAATGATCGGATGCTTGTCCTAACCCGATGGTCTCCTTCCTTAAGTTCCTTCGACCTCCAATTCACCCCGTTTTGGGTGCAAATAAGAGGAATACCGTTTCAATTCCTTAATCGGCAAGTGATATCAGCCATCGGTCGAGCCCTCGGGTATCTTTTGGAAGTTGATTTTGATCCCATCAATGACACGCGATTGGAGTTTGTCCGGGTTCGACTTAATTGGAATGTTGCGGACCCGTTAAAGTTCCAGCAAAATTTCCAATTCTCAATCGGAGTGAACACGGTCCTTTCACTTCGTTATGAACATCTTCGCGGGTTTTGTGTTGGTTGTGGAATGCTCTCTCATGATTTAGGCGCTTGCCTAATTCAAAATGGAGGTCCTGATCATCCTTTTAATGATGATAGCGAGGGCGATGATGTTATGCCTTCGCATAATGTTAACTCCGACATTATCATTGAGGAAATTGACCCGGCACAAAACCATGCTTCTCAACCAAATGATCACATCCAAGCTTCCGAACAAGTTCAAGATATCATGGATGATTTACGTAGACAAGAAGATGTTAATGTGATTGCTCCTAATGTTGTTGGTTTAGGTAATGGCCTAGATGATGGATCGCCTGCGAACGATCTCTCAAGGAAGTGTAAGACACCAGATGATGGTGCTTCCACTTCTATACCTCCTTTTGTCACTTTGGATGATGATGATTTGATGGAAGGAGATGATTCTGAACCTCTCAATGAACCATATCGAGGCGCGGTGGGCCCTAATCCACCACTAGTCCAATGATGACACTAAGTTGGAACTGCAGAGGCTTGGGTAATGACCTCGAAGTTTGACATCTAAAAGAGATTAATGGCAAATATCTCCCGGATATCATTTACCTAATGGAAACCAAGCAAAACTCGGAATATGTGGAGAAGATAGTTGAAGAATTAGGTTTTTCGAGTAGTTTTATTGTTCCACCTAGGGGTTTAAGTGGTGGTTTAGTAGTCATGTGGAATTCTAGTTTATCTGTTTCTGTTTTATCCTTTTCACCTAACCTTGTTGATGTACTTGTTTAAAGTAATGGATTAAGCTTTTATTTGTCTTGTGTGTATGGTCATCCAATACAAAACTTAAGACATATAACTTGGACAAAAATGATAGATATCGCTACTACTCGCAATGGACCGTGGGTAGCCATAGGCGACTTCAATGATCTCCGTCATAATTCTGAAAAATATGGCGGACCAACCCGCGCCGAAAATACATTTATTGATTTCAGAAATATGTATTCGGCTTGTGACTTTGAGGACATTGCCTCAATTGGTAACCGATTTTCATGGCATGGTAAACAAAGGGGTACCGACATTTATTGTTGCCTTGATCGATTGGTGGCTAATACTGAAGCATATTCACTTTTTCTAGCTTCTTCAGCTGAATTTTTAGAATTGGGTATTAGTGATCATAGGCCCATTATCACTAGTTTAGATTTAGAAGAGCCCATTAGGAAAGGTTTCTTTAAATTCGATGGGCGTTTACTGGGCCAAGAGGGCTTTAAGAGTTTGGTAGCCCGTAGACTTGAGTCTATCTCTAATCATTCTTGGTCGGATAAGATTGGACAATGTCGTTCTTTAATATCTCAATGGAAGCGTAATAACCGTTGCAATTCGAAAGAATTAATTTTGGAGTTAAAAGCTCAATTAGATATGGGTATTTGTAATGGTACACCAACTTCCCATATTAATGATCTTAGACAACAATTACGCCGTGGTTATCTTAAAGAAGAGAAATTTTGGAAGACGAAAAGTCGTAATAATTGGTTAAAATGTGATGATCGACACACTAAATTTTCTTTGCGCCGGCTAAATCTCGGGTTGCCACGAATAAGATAACTAAACTGGTTGATGAGGCGGGTTCTGTCCATAGAAAAGATTCAGAGTTATTTGTCGTGGCTGTTAATTTTTTCAAAAACCTGTTTCAGAGGCAAGATATTAGTTACGCCCAACAACATGGTGTTTTTGATAATTTCAATCCCCGTGTCACCAGCTCTATGAATGCATCTCTCATTAAACCGGTTTCTCTAGAGGAGGTCAAAGTGTCTCTTTTTTCGATGGCACCATCAAAAGCACCTGGTCCTGACGGATTTACAGGTGAATTCTATCAACAATGCTGGGAAGATATTCATCCACATCTATTTGCTATGATTCAAAGATTTTTTTAATCAAGGTGTTTTAGATGAGGGTATGAACCATACCAATCTATGTCTCATTCCAAAGGTTGACAACCCATCTACTATGAAATATTTTCGTCCTATTGCTTTATGTAATGTGAGTTATAAGATCATTTCAAAGATTATGGTTAATCGTCTAAAGCCTTTCCTTTCCTCTCTGATATCTGAGGAGCATGCGGCTTTTATTCCGGACCGTCTAATTACAGATAATGTGATGATAGCTCATGAGTTGCTTCATAGTCTCAAAGTTAGGAAACGATGCTCTAGATCCTTTATGGCTGTTAAAACGGACATATCCAAAGCCTATGATCGCCTGACTTGGGAGTTTTTAGAACTCACTCTCACAAAGCTTGGCTTCCATGATATTTGGATCAAATGGATAATGTCATGTGTTAAGACGATTTCTTTTTCGGTTCTAGTTAATGGTTCTCCCAGAGGCCATATCCAGCCAGAGAGAGGGCTCAGACAGGGTGACCCTCTTTCCCCTTACTTATTTATTCTATGTTCTGAGGTCTTGAGTCATATGTTTTCAGAAGCAACATCTTTAAAATCCTTACGTGGCCTTAAGATTAGTAATCAAAGCCCTCCAGTTACACATATATTATTTGCAGATGACTCTTTGTTCTTTAGTCAAGCGAACAATTCTTCTGCCCATAAGATTAAGGATATTCTTAAACGTTACGAACTTGCTTATGGTCAGATGGTTAATTTCCAAAAATCAGCGATTACATTTGGTAGCAGAGTTTCGCCAAAAATGCGAACTCGTGTCCGTCATATTCTTGACATCCACAACGATGGGGGGGGGTATGGAAAATATTTAGGACTTCCAGAACAATTTGGTCGAAAAAAGATTGATCTGTTTCAGTATATAGTTGAAAAATAAAACAACGCACTGAAGGTTGGAGCAATAAATTTCTATCTCCGGTAGGGAAAGAAATTTTATTAAAATCTATTGGACTCGCTATGCCAATTTATTCGATGACTTGTTTTCAGTTGCCCAAAGGTATTTGTACGGAAATTGATAAAATTATAGCACAATATTGGTGGCGTAAGAATGGTTCCACCAGATCGATGCATTGGATTGCATGGGAGAAACTTACCATTCCAAAAAGGGAGGGTGGACTCGGTTTTAAAGATATTGAACAGTTTAATCAGGATCTATTAGCCAAACAAAGCTGGCGTCTATTAAAATATCTGAATTCCCTTCTAGCGTAGGTTTTAAAAGGACGTTATTATGCGCGCACGATTATTACTAGTGCAAATATAGGAAATCAATGTTCCTATGGTTGGCGATCAATTATGCATGGTCGTGATTTATTAATCTGTGGTCTGTGGATTTTGGTGGGTGATGGGAAATCTGTAGATATTAGAAAAGACAATTGGCTTCCACTTGATCCCCCTCGTCCACCCAAATTGAAGGAGAACTGTCCACAATCGATTCAAAAGGTAGCTCACCTGATGATTGGAAATACATGTCTTTGGGATATTGAATTAATAAAAGACGTTGTCTGTGAGGAAGATGTTCAGCATGTTCTATCCTTGAAATTACAACGTCAAGTCAAACAAGACTTAATCGGTTGGCATTACACTTCCCATGGGGATTATACAATCAAATCTGGGTATTGGGTTAATTCGCATATTGGTACACCAAATATGCCATCTGCATCACTTAATGTATCTCTCCCTCTAAAACAGAAAATATGGAAAGCTCATATTCCTCCTAAACTAAAACATTTCCTATGGCGAGCAGTTAATGGTATCTTACCTGTTGGTGCGGAACTTTTCCGACGTCATTTATCCCATGATATTCATTGTTTCATTGTTTACGTTGTTCTCATCAAGAAACTTTGAACCATTTATTCTTTCTCTGTCCTGAGACAAATCAGATTTGGCGTAACATTAGTTCGCCTTCGATGGACTTATATGATCCCGATATCTCTTTTAGCGATAAGTTATATTATTTGCTAGATTGACATCCTAACCAATATCATAATTGTTCAGGGACTCTCCCTTTACATTTACTTTGGTGGTTATGGAAAGACCAAAACAATCTATTTTATAGAAACTCAAAATTGCCTTGGGAGTCTATTTTCCAATTTGCAGGTTATGATGACGAAGAATGTGTAGTTACTAACCCATTAAAAGCGAGTATGGATAACCATATTCAAACTACGTCACGACATGTACCTACTAACCCTTATAACTGGAAACGACCGGATCCTTTTTGGTTTAAGTGTAACTTTGATGCAAGTTTTCGTAAGGATACATGTTGCTCAACAGCAGGCTGGATAGTTCGGGATGATGATGGTTCTTTTAAGTGTGCAGGTCAAGCAAAAGGAAAGATGGTTCATACGGTACTAGAAGCCGAAGCTCAAGCGTTACTGATCTCAATGCAACATTTATGGAGTCGTGGCTATCGGCGAGTACATTTTGAAGGGGATAGCCAACTTTTGGTGAATCTACTTCATGGTGACCAGGTTTCATTTCATCTTGCTAATTGGATGCGGGACATCTTTTGGTGGGCAAAGAAATTTGAAGATATTAAATTCTCTTGGACGACACAGAGTTCTAATCGATGTGCTGATGCTTTAGCGCGAAATCATTTCCGTAGGGATCCTACTTTTACATATTATCATTGTCCTTTCTTTTTATTGCGTTCGTCTTTGACCAATGATACTTTGTCAAACATTTAATCATCAATATATTAGTGTTAAAAAAAAATATTAGTTATACCATTTTGGTAAATTCAAGTGCTTAATATTTAAAAACAATTCCTAGTAGTAGAAGATATATGATGCAAAAGTTGGGTTGGATACAAACAATTTCAAAAATTATTACATAACACTAAGATGATATATATTACAACAAATGATGTAGATTCATATCACATTGTAAAAAATCACAACTAATATATATATATTCACAATTTTTGAATTTTGACATAGTACTTAATAGTTGTGATAGGTGTGCTAGTTATACTAGTTAAACATAGTTATTCCAGTTATCCAATAATTAAAAAGATAACATGCCCCTGGTTATTGGTAAAAGATAGAAATTAAAACAAGCACTACTAATTAAACCTATTTATTTTATTATACAATGATAAATATGTGAAATCTTCCAACACTATCATATAAACATTCACTTCTTCTGCGATTCCATTTTATCTTGTCTCCATCTTCCAAATAAAATTTTTCATAGTCAAAATGTATGATTATACCTCGCCTTTTATCCATTATCGTCTACAATATTCTTTTAAAAATATTTTTATTATTAGTATATACTAGTTATTTTAGTTAACCTAGTTATCCAAATTAAACCAATAAACCTAGTTAAACTAGTTCTTCTAGTTATTCTTGTTCTACTATTTTGAAATAGTGTTTTTCACCATGATTTATAACAATTTTCACTTACGAAACCACAAATTGATAGGTTAGTTACCTATTCGACTAATACTACATTTTATTCCAGTTATAGGGTGTCTAACATTCATTAAAATATCTAAAATTAAACTCTAAATCACTAAATTGAAATCCTTAAACACTTAACTCTCTAATTCGAGATTAAACAACTAAACAAAGAAATAAAAAAGATGAGGAAGAAGGTATATCTGAAGATTTATTAGCAGAAAAGAGGGAGAATCCGAATTGAGTTTGAGCAAAATTGAAGAAGAAGATGTAGAAGAAGGTAGGTGTGTTAGCGATGGTTGGAGAAGAAGGTAAATCGCGTTCAACGCGATGGCTTTTTTAATTGACATAAGGGAAAAATCAGAACAACATTTTTTCATTGTGTCATGACAGATAACTTTTTGACCTACAAAGTCAAATGGGCTCTTCGTCCTCCCTCTTCCCCTCTTTTCTTTTTTCTCGGGTTTACAACCATATTGATATGTATGTGATAAGTATGATGCTGAGCACCCTCCAATTATCTATCACTATAAGAGAAGGAACAA
>OVBE01017035.1:0-10623 GCA_900406425.1 Iberis pinnata | reverse complement strand
AGAATTTTAAGTTTCGGAAGCCTATTTCATATAGGGACAGACTTATAAAACATGAGGGCTATAGGCCAATGTTTCATTGGCTTATGCTTAGGACCGGCCCTGTTCATAGCTCACTTCCTTGAGCCAAAGCAAATACACAAAATTATTGAACAAAGATTACAAAGGGCGCAATGACATGTTGAGGGAATGTGAGATACTTGTCATGTTTGACATGAAGGTCTACACATTCAAAACTAAGATTATTGATATTCTTTATTCTATTTCCACATCTAGAAAATATTTTTCTCATGAAATATGAGGAAAAAATAATTGTTGGCACATTGTTAGATATTTTAAAATATAGTTCCACACAAAATATTTATCTTTAGTGAAGTTTTTAATTTCTATACATGCCACGAGTGTCGTAACATTTGATATTGAATAAAGAGTCACAAGCAAAACGATTCTCGCAGCAGTGTGAATTCACTCGGAGTTTGGTACCTTTGCTTTAACTTCTTTTTGTTCTTTTTCAATAAAAGATTGACCCATTGGGAGTTCAAATCCCACAACGATGGGTCACAAGTTACAATCAAAGTCAATCTTATAGACTTCTACCATGGCCCAATTCGGAGAGGCCCTAAATACAAGCGCCTGACACTTTTTGTTTGACTTACTGAATATACCGGCAATTAGGGAAATCAAACACAATCAATTCGAATTCGAATCTAAAACAAAATGTAGAAACGTCTTTGGGCCTCATTGGTGATCAGAAGTGTAATTAAATCAGTACTTTTGAAACCAGATTCGTCCCTCGAAACTTGTGCCCTGAAATGGAGATCAATGCAGTGCCTTTGTGGTAGTCATGTTTTTTTACCTGATCCATTTAATTTCGTTTATTGTGTCAGTTTGTCATAGGAACAAGAGTGGCATTTAATAATATCTAACTCAAACAAATTGAGTGTAGTGAAGTCATCTATATTGTCCTCCTTCAACCTTCATATAGCAAAGCATTAATTTCTTTTCTTGGCAAATGATTTACGGATCAGAGTAAACATAAAACAGTCTCACGCAATTTTTTACATCTCTCTCCAGTCCATGGTTTGCAAATAACTCTACACATTACATAAAATATCATTTCTATTCACATGCATTTCATCTTTGAAACTCTATTGATTCCCTCGCTGATTAAATTATTAGAGATAGCTTCCTTAGACATGTGAGTGAGATTTTAAAATATTAAAACAGGCGGTTGAAGCAAAAGCATTGAATCTGAGATTTGGCTTTTTCATCCTCAGCTTCTGAGTTAGTCTAGTCAGATTCTATTGTGCTTCAATCACTCTCAAGATTAAATCACTCTCTCTTACTTCAAGTTGTTAATCTGAAAATTGAAAAAAACACCCTTTAGAATCAGGATTTATAACAAAAATATCACCAAGGAAAGATATGATTTCTTTGCTTAAAACTGGTTTTACCTGGTTGTTGGTTTCTGTAGTGTTGTATGGAACTGGTTTCTTGACGATCTCTTTTGATAAACTGAAGCTCCCCTTTGACTGTTGTTTGCATCTGTTGATTCTCGTATCCCCTGGTCAATTTCATTGGCCATGTTTCTGATCCGTGTATGCACTGGGCTCTCCTCTGTTTTTTTCCACAAGTTGGGACTTAAGAATTCTGTACCAGGTAGTTTGGAACAAGTGTCTCCTGCACAGCTACTACTATTCTTAGGAACTCTTCCGTTTGAAACCGCCAGATCGCATGATATTTCATCCAAAGTCATCTCTAATCCACTTACACGAGACTCCAGTGACTGAATGCCACTCTGTGAGGTTCCCATGAATTTCTACATCCAAATGAAAAAGTATTCCAGTGAGCATGAATCCATCTATAACCAAACATATCATCAACATCAAGACCAATAGTTTACCTGAAGTAGGTTTAAGAGACTGGATTGCTGGTTCTCAATCAATGCAAGCTGTTGGCGTATCAAAGACAGTTCCTCGCTATCTTTCTTGCTTTCATCAGTATCATCTTTACCATCATCACTACAATGTGCAACCCTGGAGCTAGATCTCAAATCATCAAAGCCAGATACTAGTGTATCTTCCCGGCTTTTCTCAGAGATAGTATGTTTAATTATATCTGGTCCGCCTGAGTTAGCCTTCTCCTCCGGTTCCAAAGATTGCTTTACTGGAAGAAATTGTGGTCCCTTGTTATCCACACTAGTAACTACTGCTTCTAAGACTTGGTTTCTTTTTGGAAGATTTTCCTTTTGTCTAGTTGCTACATATGATCTACTCACAGGCAAGGATGGGGACCTCTTTATTATAGGCGTTACTTTTTTTGTTCTTGAAGGCTTAAAACCAACGTCAATGGTGGAACTTCTCGTGACAGAGGTAAAGCATCCAATGCTATTACCTTCATCTAAAGCCAATACAAGTAATTCAAATCAAAGCAAGTCCCTAGTTAAAACAGGATTTTATAGATGTAACCAGAGAACATACCAGTGGAAGATTTTGATGGAGATAATGTGGCTTCGTCGAAATCATTTGGGACTTGTTTCCACAGATTCAGTGCTCGGTTCATAGTTTCTCTCACACTTTTCACCTGCATTTTGGATCCACTCGACTTCAAAACAAAATTCGTTTGCTTTTGTTAATCTTAAAGACTCGTCTTTCATTGTTTTGTTACCTTATCAAATCTTCTGCTCTCCAGAGCAGCCGTGCAAGTCTTCTTGTACTGCGGTGCCAATTCTTCCGCCGTTGCAACTTTATCCAACGCCTCTGCCGCAGATTTCCTCGCCGCCCAATCCTCGCTGCTCAGAAATTCAATTAAAACCGGAACCAACCAATCCAACACCGTCTTCGTTCCTGCACCACCGGCGCTAACTATGCTGCCTACGGCACTCAGAAGCGCTGCTTTGGCCTTAAAACCTTCGCTCCTGAGAAGCTTCCCAATCTTAGGCAGCGATTTCCTCAATTGCTCGGATTCGGGATCCGACGCCGCTTCAACTGACGCAGCCAAGCACAACGCTGCTCCGATCTGCGCGTTGGAATCGCCTTCCTGGATTAGCGTTTCAATTAACGGCTTAGAAACGGAGGCGAACGGCTGGCTGGTGATGTGAGCAGACATATCCGCAGTAGCGGTGGCGCAAGCAGAACGCACGGAGGAGTCCGGATCTCGGAGACGGCGGATAACGGTGGAGACCATCTTAGAGAGGTGAGGCGAGAGAGAATCACCATGGTAGCGAGACATAAGCGACAAGAGAGAGACGCACTGTTTCCTCACCGGAGATTTAGAGGAAGAATCAGTATTGTGAATACAGTTAAGGAAGGAGGAGAAGGAATCATGAGTGAGATTTCTAGCGATAGAGTCAAGCTCGGCCGAGGCGAGAGCAAGGGTGTCACGGTCAGCGAGCTTGTTGAGACAAGCGATGACTCGTTGCTTGAGATCAGGAGTAGACGGTGACTGAGAAGAAGGAGAGGAGGAAGAAGACGGAGAAGAAGACATGGAAGGACTCGCCGGAAAACGACCTTGAAGAGACATAGTTAAGATTCCGATGAGAGAATTAAGGAAGAACGTGGTCACATTAAAGAATATGGCGGCAGAGAGACTCCGATTATGGGTAGACGGTTTAGTAATGGGTTTTTAAATGCCAACCAAAGAGAGAGAAGAAGTGTTGAAATTGATTTAAAATTATTTTGTTTTTGTTATGAAATAAAAAATATTGTATTTTTCAGTTTCTTTTTAAACATACCATTAATTTTTAAAAGGAAAATAACCATTAAAATATTCTTTTGTAAAGATCATAAAACTTGAAGTTAACTATAAATTCTCAAAATTAAATCCTAAACCTAACAAATAAATTATAAACTCCAAATAATAAACCATAAATTCAAAATGATATATAAGCTCAAAAGTTATATTTTAAAACAAAATTATAGTATTTTAAAGCAAAAAAATTTGAATCTACTTTTGCAAAAACTTATATTTAGTATATATTCTATCATTCCTCACCAATAATCACACTACTAGACCAAAAAAAAGTATTAATATATTAAAAGAAAATACAAAATTGTTGATAGTTTAGTTCTGTTTCGCCGAAACGATTTAAACAAATATTTACCGCTCAAAACTCCAAAATTTTAAAATATTTGGTATTAAAGAGAACATTGAGTTTTTTTTATCAATTTTACTAGCAAACCTCATAAATATCGTAAGTATTTTTTCAGAAGAACAAACTTAAAATTTTGTCTCGTACGTAATAGAGATTATTGGTTACATCATTTTATTTAATTTATATATCTAAGTGAAATTGTGTTATTTGATTAGTGATTTTTAAAAAAAAGTATTTTTATCAGTAATTTTTTTTGTTGAAGTTGAAATGATATGTGAATATTAAGTGACACACAATATTATTTGTTTCATTATGCTTACAACAAGTCTTGCTATTTCAAATTTAATGATCTTGAAATTCAAACTTTTAAAATCCATATAGCTCTATAAATCAAATTCATGAACCAATTAGGCAATAATAGTTTCCATATTTGTAACATTGTATGAATAATTGAATTTTTTTCTTTCAGTAGACAAATACAAATAGATTAACCAAACATACAACGATAAAAAAAAAAAAAAATTACTTCCACTTTTACTAAAAATAGACTAATGATGATATGTTTCGTCTTGAATGTAAGAATGAAATTAAGCAAATCCTCCTAATATTAGATAGGATTAAAACGTATTATGTTTCGAGATGTTTTTAGCAATATTTTTAGATATGAAGTTGGTTTTAGCTGAAACTGTAAAAAGGAGCACAAGACAAAAGATGTGGTTGCACTACAAATTTTCTGAAAGAAAGTCATATGCTTGTGTGAGTTTGATGGCTGCACCAGAGATGTGGCTGCATAATTGAATTTTCTCATAGATTTTTGGAGATTTCTGTCCTTTATTGTTCTTCGTTTAGACTATATTTCTGTAAATTATTGTTATTAAGAACCAATAACCAACAACAGCTTCGACTAGATTGTTATTCGTTTCACTGAAAAGTTAATAAATGTTAGATGGATAAGTCTTGGAAAATTAGCTGTAACAATGGTAGATACAATAATCTTTATAAAATCTAAAGAGGATTTGAAGAAGAGAAATAGTCATTGGTGTGTTTATTTCTTACAGATAATAGTGTAGGTCAGAAAGATTCTGTACTTTTATTATGTCGTGTTAAATCCTTACAGAAAAAAAAGGACTTTAATAATATGTGACGATTTTTTGAAAATTCAAAATGTAATGTTGGCAGGGAAAAGTTCAATGATTTATATATATCATCAATGTATGATCACCATTACCGAATTATAAGTTATAATACGACACAAAGAGACTTATTAAAACAAAATTAATAACTGACAGGTAATGGAATAATCCTAACTGGCGAACCTTAGAACAATTCCAAATATACAGTAAGTTTATTAATTAATAAAGCGATTAAGACAAAATATGAGACAATATGTTGTATTCTCTTCTCATAAAGATGCTGAATAATTCTGTTTTTGACATTTGACTTGTTCAGAGTATCATTTATATGCTTATCTATTTAAATACATAATTTAAGTTTATGATGTAAGAAATGACAACTATAGATATCTACCATTGTGTAGTGGATTTGAAGGATGGATTTGTTATTTTAATTTTGAATAATCAATTTGGGAAAATTTTTTAAAAAAACAAATGGTAAGAAATTAGAATGGTAATAAAGTAAATAGGAGGAGAAAGAGGGAGAGAGACATTAAGGGAGATAATGTGAAAGCACGTGAAGAGGAGATGGAGAAAGCAGGCGCAGACGAGCACGTGACTTGATTAACACCTCTCCTTTGATGTTACTGCTCCTAAGACCGAACCATTTCACTTCTTTTTTTTTACATATTATCATGTTTTATATTGATATTTAACGTGAGATATGGTAGAATATAAACATATTCGGTTATTTCAAATATCTGTAGAACTGTTAATATTCGATTTATATACCATTTATGTAATTCTTAGTTTTAGGAAATTATGTAACTTACTTGGCTATATATAGTGTGATCAATAATATTGAGCTCTTTACTTTACTGTAGAAATTAAGTATATCCTACAATTTTCATAGTATTAGAGCTGTTTTACTCATGAACCCTATTTTTTTTCTTCTTCATTTCTTTTCTTCTTATTTCTTCTCATGGCTACTCAACTTCCAGCGATTGAACGTGTATTTGGTGTTACAAACATCAAATACCACATTTCCATCACCCTTGATCTTGATGATCACAACTACGACGTGTGGCGTGAGTTGTATCTCACGCATTGCCTGAATTTTAACGTCAAAGGCCACCTTGACGGTACTCTTCTTCCTATCGGCGACAATGATACAACATGGGAGAAGAGAGATGGCTTGGTGAAACTCTAGATCTATGGTACTCTCGCAGCGGATCTGTTTTGCTCTACGTTTCAAACCGGAGGCAACACCCGTGACATATGCATTCGAGTCGAAAATCAGTTTCGAAACTATAAAGAAGCACAGGTCATCTCGACAATGAGCTTCCCACTACTGAGATTGGTGATCTCACCATCCAACAATACAACCAAAAATTGAAATCCCTTGCGGATCATCACACCAATGTCGATGTCGCTGTCTCGGAGAGAACTTTGATGATGTATCTTCTCAACGGTTTGAATGAGAAATTTGATTACACCATTAACTTAATCAAACACAAAAACCCTTTGCCCAGTTTTGAAGTTGCAAAGTCAATGTTAGAAGGAGAAGAGGTTCATTTGAAAAAATGGGGGAAGCAAATAAGTGGATCTCACAACGATCACTCCTCTTCCTCAACGACACTCACTGTTGCAACTGCCTCGGAAAAGCAACCATCGCAGCGCCAATCTCAGTCTCAATCTGGCATGTTCAACAACTACAATCGCGACAACCGAAGGAATAATCGTTTCCGAGAAGGAGGACACTTCAACAATCATAACAATGGACCTCTTTTTCAATTTTGGGCCCATCCTCAAGCATATTCTGGCCCATTCACAAATTGGCCCAACCAATTTGGTTATTGGTCACCACAACAACATAATTACAGAGGCCAACCTTCTACATCTCCTTCATCACGATCAATGTCACCTTATTCTCAATAAGCTCAATTGGTTGAGTTAACACCAACGACAACTAATCAAGCTTACAATACCTATACTTTACAGGATACAAATGGTGCTGATTGGTATATGGACTCCGGAGTTGCGGCTCATCTCTCGACATCGGCCGATAATCTTACTTCTACTCTTAATCATTTTATCAATCAATCGGTCAATGTTGGTAATGGGTCAAAAATTCCTGTCACTTCCATTGTCTCTTCAATTCTAAATACTAATTCCCGTTCTCTGTCTTTATCTAATGTGCTGGTAACTCTTCAAATTGTCAAAATTTTGATTTATGTTCGAAAGTTTACTGTTGATAATTGGTGTAGGGTTGAATTTGATCCATTTGGATTTTCTGTGAAGGATCTTCACACCAAGAACATTTTGCTCCGCAATGAAAGTTCTGGTGATCTTTATCCTCTTGTTGCTTCCATCAGTAAGTCTTCTTCTCAACGTGCTGCTCTCCTTGCATATTCACCAATGTTATGGCACAAACGTCTTAGCCATACAAATGAAATTGATATTTGTTCCTTAGTATCTTCTAATTTTATTTCTTGTAATAAGGAAACGTTTCCAAATATTTGTCAACCTTGTGTTTTGAAAACAAAAAAACTTCTATTTCAAAAATATTTTTCAATTATCATAAAACCATTTGAAATAATTCACTCTCACGTTTGGACCTCACCGGTTTCAAACAGCAGTGGAATTTAATATTATGTTCTATTTTTAGATCATCACTCACATATCTTATGAGGTTATCCACTTCGCAGGAAGAGTGATGTTTTTGCAAAATTCTTACACTTTTCAGCCTATGTCAAAAATCAATTCAACGCTAGNGGGGGGGGGGGGGAGGGGGAAGTACAAAAATGATTGTTTTCATGATTTCTTTGATAAAAATGGAATAACAGTTTGTTTCTTTTGTCCACACACTTCTCAACAAAATAGGAAATCGGAGAGAATGATATGAAGCATTAACAACGTTGTTCAGTGTCTTCTATTCCAAGCCCAACTTCCTCTTTATTATTGGTTCGGGGCTCTCAACATTGCGGTTCATCTTCTCAACATACTTCTCTCTTCAGCCGTAAGCTTTCAAATCCCTTACACATTTCTTTTTGAAAAGAAACCTTCTTATAACCATTTGATGAGAGCTTTTGGGTGCTTATGCTTCCCAAATCTCAATCATTCCAATCTTGAAAAGATTTCTCCAAGAACCACTCCTTATTTATTCCTTGGATACCCTACACAACATCGAGGATATCGTTGTCTTGATTTAAAAAAAAAAAAATTATAGCAAGACACGTATCTTTTGATGAAAATAAGTTCCTATGTGCACAAACACATTCCATATCTTCTTACACATTTATTGATTCATTCGATGACCCATATCCAAATTTTAAATCAAT
Source organism: Iberis pinnata (assembly GCA_900406425.1). Classification (NCBI taxonomy): domain Eukaryota; kingdom Viridiplantae; phylum Streptophyta; class Magnoliopsida; order Brassicales; family Brassicaceae; genus Iberis; species Iberis pinnata. The sequence continues at coordinate 2,080 of OVBE01017035.1, read as the reverse complement.
TCTTCAGTCGCCAATACCTATTCCCAATGCGTCTGATACTCTGACGAATTCTCATGTCCTGACAGCACCTCAACCTCCTGCCCCTGTCCGTCACCCAATGACCACTCGGGCACAATTGGGAATTCGTAAGCCCAAACAGGTTCTTTTTCTTCTTCTAGATACTCAATCATCTCTTCCAATGGGTCATAACCAAACTTTATCTGACCCTCTTTGGCAACCAGCAATGATTGATGAATATGATGCAATGATTAAGACACGAACGTGGGATTTAGTGCCTAGACCTAAAAATCATAATATTATTCGGTCAATGTGGCTTTTCAAAAACAAGTTTGATGCAGATGGTGCTCTTATTCGCCATAAAGCAAGGCTGGTCGCTAATGATAAATATCATGTAGCTGGAATCGAATTTACAGAAACGTTTAGTCATGTGGTGAAGCCTGTTACCATTCATAAAATGTTATCTCTTGCAGTAGTTGGTAATTGGCCTATCCATCAACTCGATGTAAAAAATGCTTTTTTGTAGGGAGATCTTCAAGAAACGGTTTTTATGTACCAACATCATGGATTTGTGAGCAAGGAGTATCCAAATTACGTTTTTCGTCTCAACAAAGCCATTTACAGACTAAAACAAGCGCCTCGCGCTTGGAACTCTCGGTTTGTGAATTTCATCACCAAACTTGGTTTTCTCACAAGCAAAGCGATGTCTCTCTTTTTGTTTACATGAAAGGAGGAGAACAAGCTTACATATTGCTATACGTTAATAACATAATACTCACATCATCTTCGTCAATTGTGTTGTCACATATTATCAAGTCTCTTAAATAAGAATTTCCAATCACAGACGTGGGAATTTTAAGTCACTTTCTGGGAATTAAAGCTGCTTTTGATGACCAATGACTTTTTCTCAGCCAATCAACATACGCTTCAGAGATACTCAAGCGTGCATGCATGGCATATTGTAAGCCCCACGCCACTCTCGTGGATCTCAAGTCAAATCTATCGGCAAATGACGGCGATCCGGTGAAAGACCCAACGACATACCGCTCACTAGCATGAACATTATAATACTTGACTTTCAAAAGACTCGATATTCCTACACGGTGCATCAAATCTGCCTATTCACGCACAACCCACGCCACTCTCATTTCCAAGCCCTTCGGTGAATCCTACGTTACATCAAGGGGACTCTCCAACATGGAATGCAGTTGCGGCGAGGCTCTCCTTGCGGTCTCCCATCCTACACCGACATAGATTGGGAGGGATGCCAGAATACTCGCCGTTCTACCTCCGGGTATTGTGTTTTCCTTGGCCCAAATTTAATTTCCAGGTCCGCCAAGCGTCAGCAAACAATTTCAAGATCTAGCTCCGAAACTAATGTGGTTGTTGAACTATGCTGGCTACAAAAATTGCTCCTCGAGTTACATTGCCCCATCGACAGAGCTTCGATCGTCTATTGTGATAATATCGGTTCAGTCTACCTCGCAACTAATCCTGTTTGACATCAACGAACAAAACACATAGAGCTCGATATCCACTTTGTTCGAGAAAAAGTTGCTCTAGGAGAAGTCAAGGTCATCCATGTTCCTTCCTCGCTCCAATATGCTGCTATATTTACGAAGGGATTACCTACTTCTTTGTTCAACGAATTATGCTCCAGTTTAACCGTCTCCACACCCGACACTTCAACTGCGGGAGGATGATCGAATATAAACATATTTTGTTACCTCAAATATTTGTAGAACTGTTAATATTCTGTTTATATACCATTTATGTAATCTTTAGTTTTAGAAAATCATGTAACTTACTTGGCTATATATTCTGATCAATAATATCGAGCTCCTCACTGAGGATATTAAGTATCCTACAGCTTTCTGAAAGCTCAAAGAGAGCTTGATAAAGATGAAAACTTTAATGTTATTTCTCAAAGATTGAAACTTTACAGAGATGTTCGANAAACTTTACAGAGATGTTCGATTACATTATATAGCCTAACAAGACAAATAGAAAAGAGACAGCTGTAGCTTAGGGATTCTGAAAATCACTCATTCCAAGGATTGCATAACGGTTCTTTTGGCAAATG
>OVBE01017034.1:0-10623 GCA_900406425.1 Iberis pinnata | reverse complement strand
GTGTTCTACAAATCAAAAGAACACAATTATGCATGTCACACACACAAACTTTTTTTTTTATATATATTTATTTTATATAATTCAATATTACACATGTTAGGGTCTGATACCACTGTTTGGAATTTGTAACAATTTATAACGATTTATAAATTCTAATTACGAATCTAACTGCCAGGATTCGTGCAAATACTGAATTAGACCTAAATCTTAAGGTATAGAATATACCTGGTAATTATGCAGCGGAAAGGTTATAAGCGGTCTCTAGCAAAAACATTATAACCACCTAATATTATATAATTGTCAAACCTTGACATTACAACTTTATCTAAAGTAAGTACAAAAAGATTTCATGACATTCCCAACAACTAGTTGAATTAAGATTCTATAATTTTCCATCCAAAGGGTAAAAGAATTAGAAGAACACTCGATTCCATTATTTTTAATTCTAGTCTAACGATATAAATCTAGAGAAACACTTGATTCTACTAATTTTTGTTCCTCTATATACAAACATTTGGACCCTACAAGATTCTTTTTATATTACTCCCTCCGTTTCACAATGTATGTAGTTTTAGAGGAAAAAATTTGTTTCAAAATGATTGTTGTTTTCACTTTTCAATGCAAAATTTAATGTATTTTTGTGTTTTTTGACTCTTTATATTCTGCAGAATGATTTATTATTGGTTGGTTTGTTTTGGAATGCGGTTTTTATCTTGGAATGTTTAAAATTAAATAATTTTCTTAATAGTTGTGCCCTAACCTTAAACTACTTACATTGTGAAACAGAGGGAGTATTATTGTTATTCTTTTTATCACTCAAAATTTTATTATGCTTTTCAAAACCACAATTACTACTCGATTTGATTCCGGGTGTATCTAGAATATTGTGCTTATGTCCTATAATGATTTCAAATATCGTTTTATCAAGTTAATAACGCAATTATTGATTTAAATTAACCATAGAGAAATAAATCAAATCAAAAAATTTATGTAGTTTTTTAAAGTAAAATATAGATTTGTAAGCAATTAAATTCACTTATGAAGTGCATGTTGAAAACTTTGAACAAGATGAAAAAACTCGACAACCCATAAAACTATGATGAACCATTGATGTGTTCATAATTAATATACAATATACCTTATTAACTTAAAAACAAGTACCCTTCAATTGATGGTTTAATCATCCGTATACAAATCTAAAAACCATGTTACAAATTTTCCAGAGGTTTTCCACAATGATACTGTCGACATCAATGCTAGCTTAAATAAAAAATCAAGCCAATGAAAATGCTATCAATTAAATACTAATTAAACTAATAACATTACTACATTAGTATAGTTTATATAATTTATTGCCAGCGTTAATATAGGATCGATTTGGCTGGACTAACCAATAAAGGAGTGTTTTGTCAATTAAAATATTTCCCAGCTTTATCGCATACTTCTTCCTATAGTATACTATATATGAATATACTCTATTACATAAAAAGAGATTTTAGGTATCACAATAGACTGGCATATTATAGTTAATAATTAATTTCAAAACTAGATGTATAAAAAATGATTACGATAACAACTTCAAAGTTTATTATTAACATTTTAATCAACAAAAAAATAATTTATCATTAATGCTTTCCTACCCGCGTTCTTTTTCTCCTTAGAACTATAAAAAAAATTTGGGTTTTTTGCAAAAAAAACTGAGCCTGATTAAATAGACAAATCAAACCGTCACGTGTGTTAAAGGCAAGTCAAACCATGAACTGAAAGTCAACCCGCAATACAGTCCATGACGTTAACTCACCGTGTATAATTAACAGTTTTGGTTTTCTGCAAAACAAACCGCGAGTTATATTAAATAGACAAAACAAACCTTTAGGTGTATTAATGCAGGCTAAACCGTGAGCTGATGGTCAAACCGCAATACAACCCACTGAATTTTATGGGTTTTTTTTATAAGCAACGTTTTATTATATCTATCATTTTGTCAAAATTAAATGTTGATATATGTACATAATTTTCTTAACTAGTTCATAAATCAAACCATATTGTAATATATGAAATATGTATATATATATATATATATATATATCTATATATATATAATTGATTATGTGTATTACTGTTGGCTATAATATTGTGGATTTCATAATTTTAAAATAGTTTATTTTTAAAGAAATTATTTTACTAAATTAATTATATTTAATATGATCAATAAATAATTACAAAATATATTGTAAAAACGATCCTACATATGAACTTAGTCTTTTATTAAGTATAAAATATTTTTCCCCCATAAAAATTAGCTCTGGATCCGCCACTGCGTATAATGATAATGTGTCAAATGTTAATCTAAATATGTTGTTTGGTGCAACACTTAGTTTGATTATCGTTTGGAAGTACATATATGTGGAAAAGTGTTATCATAAGTTGGATCTTTGTAAATTCATTCAATAGATAAGTTCCCAGAAGAAGAAAACATGTGTTCTCGCCCCTAAGCGATTTGTACAGAGGTTGAAGAAACATAATGAACAGTTACGGAGTTATATGCAGCATGAAGTATTATAAGACCTAAATATTGATAGTTAGAATAAGATAGGATTAACCAGACATAGATGCCTCTTTCAAGGCTTTGATGAGTGCTTCTAAGTCACTCTTTCGGACAAAGTCCTCTTGGACAGGTGCTAGATATCAGCTAATTGGTCTTGGCTTCTTGTGTAACATGGTAAGACTACTTCTGCAAAAAAAACCACGAGTACGATTAAATAGACAAAACAAACCTTTAGGTGTTAAATGCAGGTCAAACCGTGAGCTGAGGGTCAAACTGCAATACAGCCCATACCGTTAACTCACCGTTTGTTCCGTTAACATTTGACACATCATCATTACACAGTTCAATAAGTATTAAGAGAAAGTAATTGAATTCTTTGATTATTATTGGTTGATTTATATGAGAGCGTATATTTTATCAAAACAAAATGTGACATAAAAATAATTTTTTTCAAAGATTTATTTATTTTACAAATAAATATTTGTAATATACAATTTATTAAGAGGAATTTATTTAGATTGACATAATAAGAATTTTATTTAGCTAATAAATTTATGAAATATAATTATTTACTATCTAGATTTATTTACAAATATATCATATCTTAGATTATCATCATTGTTTATTTAAATTTTAAATAAAAATTTGAATTTAATTATTTTTCAAGATTAGAAAAAAAACGTGAAAACATAATTTCATAGCTGCATATTATCGTCACAAGGTGTATGTTTTCTACATTGTTTATGGAAATAATCATACTTATTTACAAGATTTTCTTATCCTAAAAATTTATAAATGGCATTGATAATATTCATTAATCATACTTATTTACAAGATTTTTATTGATATTTTTTTGTTTCAATCCAATATTTTGTAGAACAAACAAGTTTTCATGATAAAAGAATTATGGTAGATGGTCAAACAAGCAAAGCCTATCACAAAAAAACTACGAAGATCATCAAAGCTACGAGAATGAAGAAGCATGAAACCAAAACAAGAATAACACTTTGATCATAAACTTACAATTTATGCTACTTTTTTTTACTTTACCATAAAATATATGTTTAGTGCTTTTCATTAGATTGATTATAATTTTATTTATTTTCTAATTATTGTAAAAGAAGATTTATTGTTAACGGCTCAGGCTCATGAATAAAAACCATTCAAGATTATGATATATATTGTAAGGATCTTTTAATATATTAGAAGAATTAATCAATGAGTAATTTAATACTGAATTAAAAGCAAAAAATCGTAAGAAAAAAATTATTATACTTTTATTTAATAAATAATTTATTTTCGAAATTATTTTGAATTAAAAATCTGTAAATTTATATTTAAATTAATAATTTATGAATCATTTATAAAAATTGATATATTTATTGTATTAATTACTTATAAATTATATAAATATTTAACATTGATTATTATAATCACAAAAATAATAATATCAATACTAAAAATGATGCAAAATATCATATCATTTTTGTAATTGACACATATAGACATGAAAATTTAGTAAAATTTTGTGTTGATTAATTAATTGATGTAATATTTAAATCAATCATCACAAGTGAAACAAACACTAACATAAATATGATAAATTTATGCAAAATATAACATCATTTTGTAATAAGTGATACGTATTAGCATCAATTACACAACCAATGCAACATTAACATCAATTTTTTTACTGATGTAAAATATTTGCATCACCACTTATTAAGTCACTTGTTTGAATGATGTAAAATTCATTTATATTAATATATAACTAATGCAAAAATTAAAAATAAATGACACAATACACATAATTTTTGTAGATAATATCACCCCACGACATAAATTTAAAGTTTGAGAATAAATAAATTCCTTTCAATAACAATATCACACCTTTTATTTTTTTTTATCTTTGTCTCTAGTATTCCTTCCCCTTAATTCCAATTTAGGAAAATTTATTGAAGTGTTAGATTTAAGAAGAATGAATAAACAAGAGAAAATAAAGAAAGACGGAGGGGGCAGACTGTGGGATCCATGTGTGGTCAAACACAAATATCTCACATTGGAAAACTAGTCAAAGATTGACTAGTATATAAAGAGTCCAAAATCCCAAATTAGTGTGAGGCCTTTTGGGGTGGTACCTAATAGGAAAGCCGTGCGGGTCTTTGTGGCCCAAAGCGGACAATATCATACTAAGGGTTATTATGCTTGTAGTAGCGGCCCAGGGAATGAGGCGTTACAAGTTGGTATTAAAGCGCGGTCGATTCTAGGATGGAATCAGGAGCGCCGACTGGTATGCAACGAGGACGTTGCGTTCTCTACTGGGGTGATTTGTGGGATCCATGTGTGGTCAAACACAAATATCTCACATTGGAAAACTAGTCAAGGTTTGACTAGTATGTAAGGAGTCCAATATCCCAAATTAATGTGAGACCTTTTGGGGTGGTACCCAATAAGAAAGCCGTGCGGGCCTTTGTGGCCCAAAACGGACAGTATCATACTAAGGATTATCGGGCTTGGTAGTAGCGGTCCATGAAGTGGGGCGTTACACAGACCCGGTGACACCATGTAGCCACAGGAGAGAGTGGAGAAGAAGATGAAGAACCAAATATAAAGGAGTCTTGTTGGTCACATGCAAGGAAGGAGTGGAACGGCGGAGGAGGCAAAGAACCGTTTGTTTAGATCCGAGCAAGCGTACAACCATCCCCAAGCAGATATATACCATGTCCACAGTTTGGGTCTTTTTTTAGTCAATTTGACACTCTAATTGATAAATTTGAACACAATTTTTTTTAGGAAGAGTTATTATTAAACTCTCATAACTATACACTTAAGCCAATACATCTTTATATTAAAGAAAAAGAGTTCCTAATCTAGAATATACACAAATCTTTGCAATAAATATTGAGAATATTCTAATCAATGTTAACGATATTTTTGATATTTTCTTGATCTTCTCTAAATCTCAATCGTCGATCTCCTAATACTATTTTTTTTTAATCATATAAAGTAATTAATGATGAAGCTTAACAATGATATAAATGCGGCATATTGATTGATCCTAGATCAGTTGAGTACACCGGGTGCACATTTTGAATCTCTTTTTAATCGTTTTTTAAAAAGACCAAGAATAGAAGAATGTAAAAGATATGCCTCTTCATTCAAAAATATTAGAAATGACACTTCCTCGAAATAAATTTACAATATTAAAATTTGAAAAGTGTTTTCTAGGATATTTTATATTAATTTTAGTGATACTTTCGTAAACAATTATTTTCATCTATACTTTGAAACATGGAACAAAACTTTATGGTTCCGGTTGCTACTGCATACCTCATGGTAAGATAAATCTCTGTCATGTATATGGTAGGTTTTCATATAAACCTGTAACTTAACTTTCTCATTGATCTGTGAAGGTTAAAATACACCAATATACATCCATCGATATAATATCTACTTGCTAAAATATAGCTAACAAACTCAACAATATTTTTACCAACATATCTTAACTAAATATCGACATATACTGTCAATACTCCCCCTCAAGTTGGAGCGTGGAGATTTATAACACCCAACTTGGACATCAAGAAAGTAAACTGATCACGTGTAAGAGCCTTGGTAAGAAGATCAGCCAGCTGAAGCTCCGTCCGAACAAGCTCAGTAACAATGATACCATCGCGAACCGCATCCCGAACCGAGTGACAATCTGATTCTATGTGCTTAGTACGCTCATGAAACACGGGATTAGCAGCGATATGAAGAGCAACTTTACTATAAAAAAATAGCTTTGCTGGCATAGAGACATCGATGCCCATTTCAAACAAAAGTTTTCGCTGCCACTTGATTTCTCTTAATGCACCAGACATGGACCGATATTCGGCCTCAACGGAAGAATGAGATACCGTTTGTTGCTTCTTTTTCTTCCAAGAGACAAGATAACCACCAAGAAAAACAACATAAGCACTAAGAGATCTTCTTGTCAAAGGACAAGCAGCCCAATCCGAATCACAATAAATCGAAAGAGACAAATCAGAAGACGAAGAGAGCATAATCCCTTGACCAAGAGTACGTATAATGTACCGAATGACTCGCAAAGCAGCATCCCAATGAGAGTCCCTCGGTGTCTTCATAAACTGGGAAAGCACATGAATTGGATAGCTTAGCTCTGGTCTTGTATTGGTAAGGTAGATGAGGCGACCAACTAGGCGTCGGTATTTGGTCGGATCATCTAAGAACGGACTAGCAGCGGAAGCAAGACGGTGATTCAGTTCCATAGGCGTAGCAACCGGCTTTGAACCAAGCAAACCACATTCTGAAATAGTATTCATAGCGTACTTGCGTTGAGACAAATAAATACCTTCGGAACCACTACTAACTTCTATTCCCAAAAAATACTTCAGCTTACCCAAATCCTTCATATGAGAGCAAGTATCAAGATAAGCTTTAAACTTAGAAATTGTAGCAACATCATTACCACAAATCAACATGTCATCAATATAGATGAGTACCCTCAACTCAATATCGTCCTTGGAATATGAGAACAAAGAATAGTCCTCATATGACCGAGTGAAACCATAACGCAACAATGACGTAGATAGTTTCGAGAACCAGCATCTTGACGCCTGTTTAAGACCATACAACAATTTCATATACACTTCTTCAGACAAGTCTCCATGAAGAAACGCGTTGTGTACATCCATCTGATGAACAAACCATTTCTTCGCTGCAGCAAGACGAAGAAGCATACATACCGTTGACATCTTTATAACAGTCGCAAAAGTCTCGTGATAATCTGTGCCATCAACTTGATTGTTCCCTTGAACCACCAAGAGAGCTTTGAAATGCTGAATAAAACCGTCAGAATTATACTTAATGCCATACACCCACTAAGAACCAATCGCCTCTTTTCCATGAGGTAGATCAACAATGCTCAATTTTTTATTCAACTACAAAGCCTCAACTTCCTTGATCATAGCTTCTGTCCAATTCTTTTCTGTAGCTGCCTCTTTATAGTGTTTAGGTTCGGCTGTTGATGCAAGAGTAGCAAGAAAGACACGATGCGTAGGAGAGAAACGAGCATCAGTATCATAATTAGACAATGGATAAGTACAAGTACGTGGGACCGTGTTCGAGACTGATGAAGAGGCGAGATGACCGTGACGAGGGTTTGTAGAACAAGCTGTCTTGTAAGTAACGAATAGCCGAAGATGTGCTAGCTTAGATTTCTGACGTAAACCACGACCCAAGCACTGTTCCGGCAATGAGTCACCCAAGACAGGTAAAACCAAAGATGAGGAAGAAGGCACACTTGAATATTCAGGCGGTGAAGAAGGAGAAACAGAGCTTTCTTCAACCGGAACTGAAGGTACAAGAGACTCATTGGAGTCAAGTGAGCTCCCCCTATCTATGATAATCTCTTGAGATTTTGGTAACCAATCATCATCTAGAACTTGATCAAGCGGTGATGAAGGAACCGATTCTCGAACCTCAGCAAATGGAAAGATTTCTTCACGAAAAATCACATCCCGAGAGATAAAGGTCTGGTGAGTTTCCATATCAAGAACACGCCATCCCTTTTGTCCGATAGGATAACCCAAGAATACACAGTATTTACTTCGTTCATCGAACTTGTCCTTAGTCTGAGATATGCGATGAACAAAACAAGCAGAACCAAAAACCCGGAGCTGCGCATAATCTGGTTTGGATCCATGTAAAAGCTCATATGGAGACTTGTGTTTGAGCAAAGCAGAAGGTGTTCGATTAATCAAATATGTTGTTAAAAAAGCTTCTCCCCAAAACCGTAAAGGAAGATGTGCCTGAAACATAAGTGCCCGAGAAACATTCAGAATATGCTTGTTTTTCATTCAACTCGTCCATTTTGTTGTGGCGTTCCAACACATGATGTCTAGTGAATGATACCTTGTTCCTTGAAGAAGGATGCCAGACACATGAATTCGGTACCATTGTCACTCCGAATTACATGAACATATTTGCTAAATTGTTTCGATGCATAAGCGATAAAATTCTTGAGAATTGTAGAGACTTCTGATTTTTCTTACAAAAGATGAGTCCAAACTACCCGAGTAAAGTCATCAACTATTGTTAGAAAATATTTTGCACCAGTATTAGATGAGACTCTGTAAGGTCCCCAGAAATCGACATGTATAAGTGCAAAAGAATCAGAAGCTTTATTGGAACTGTCATGAAAAACTTCTCTAGTCTGCTTAGATCGAAAACAAACGTCACATGGACTAGAACTAACATAATCTGAACTACAAACGGTTCTGTGTTCCGTAGCTCTAAGAAGACCCTTCAAGAAGTAAACCCCGTCACGCTCTTCACCGGCTCCAATCAGGTTCCTCGAAGAACGGTCCTGCAAAAGACAAAGAGTGTCAGAGAAAACAGCTAAACACTTAGTTTGTCGCAGTAACTTAGCAACCAAAACCAAAGTACAATTAAGGGATTGCACAAATAACACATTGTGCAAAGACAAAGACGTCGACAAATGCAACACTCCCATGTGCAAAGCGTAGGTCTTACTACCATCCGTGAAACCAATAGAAAAAGGCTGTATTGTTCGTACACTAGAAAGGAGATCTAGATTCCCTGTCATGTGGTGTGACGCACCACTATCAAGTATTACATCACCAATTTGTTTCATACCAGAAAACTTATCGGATGAAGTAGAGCTCAATTTGTCTTGCACCATTTGATTGAGTGCAAGCCACTGCTCCGAAGTGAACTTAGGAAAGGATGATGAGTGTGAGGTAGTTGTGTGGGCTGTAGTAGAGTACGAGACATGATTGGCAGTACCACCACCTCAGCTTGAACCACCTCGAGATCCTCTTCCTCTGCTTGAATTACCATGGTTCTTCTCAGATTTTTCTTCCCACCAATCCGGAAAACCCACCAATTGCCAACAAATCTGCTTATCGTCTCCACTACGTCCACAATGGGAACAGACCTGATTACGAGAACGAAGAATGGAGCTCTCACTGGAGCTATCACAACATTGAACAGGAGGTTCTTGTCGCGTAACGAACCCAACGGCGTTCTGATTTTGTTCCTTCATCCTCAAAGACTCCAGCCTTTGTTCTTCCCTAATTATCCTGATATACTTCACCTAATTCAGGAAGCGGATCCAACCCAATTATTTGTGTACACAACGAACCAAAGTGAGCATCATCTAAGCCCATTATAAATTGATGGACTCGCTCTTCTTCCTGTTCCTTTGAGATTTCTTTAGCCGCACCACATTTACAAACCAGATTAGATTGATAAGCCTGTAGCTCATCCCAAAGTGCGGTCAATCTCCCGTAATAGTCTAGAACTCTGACCATCTTGTCTACAACCAGCCAATTGAGATTTAATCTGATGAACACGAACTTTGTTTCCCACCAAGAAACATTGCTTTAGATCTAACCAAAGCAAGTGTGCATCAGTAATGAAGGTGACTGTCGATCTCACCTTCGCCGAGATTGATGTTCTAATCCAACCAACAATCGTGGAATTAACTGTTAACCAATCTTCAGGATGGACACTGTCCGCAGCTGGTTTCTTCAATGTACCATTGATGAATCCGACCTTTCGCTTAGCCTGGAGAGCATTGAGCATCTCTGAAGCCCACTCATTGTAATTCTCACCATTCATATGCACGGAAGTGATGAGTGCACATGGATTATCTGATGCAGCCAACTGATACGGTGATGAATAAGAAGACGTTTCACTCGTTCTTCCTCCACCATTTGTTGAGATTTCTGAATCATCACCCGCCATTGTTAAGTGAAAGAAACAAAATCACAGATCCGATAATTAAAGCTCTAATACCATATAAGTTTTCATATAAACCTGTAACTTAACTTTCTCATTGATCTGTGAAGGTTTAAATACACCAATATACAACCATCGATATAATATCTACTTGCTAAAATATAGGTAACAAACTCAACAATATATGTACCAACATATCTTAACTAAATTTTGACATATACTGTCAATAAATATATATATATATATTAAGAAATTTAAATTTGAAACATTATCTCTCGACGAAAACCCTAGGCGATTTGACGTTTTCG
>OVBE01017033.1:0-10624 GCA_900406425.1 Iberis pinnata | reverse complement strand
GAAAGCCTCATATAGCTTTATAAACTCAACCTCGGTGTAAGCTTGGGCGCATTCTCTAAACTTCATTGCAAACGTGTCTTTGTTAACACCATGAACACATAACTTCACATTCTATGAAAAATGGTATATACAATACCCATGCTTAGAACTCGGATAGACTTCGCCTACCGTCTTGATGATACTTGCATTTCGATCAGAAAAAAACACAAGTTTAGGATCATCTGGCACCATGGTTTTCAACATACTAAGAAACCACCTCCAACTTGCATCTTTCTCTCCGTCGACTACCCCAAAAGTGAGAGGGTAATGGTGATGTTCTGGATCCTGAGCCGTTGCAACAATTATAATTTCACCATGAGAAGACTTAAGGCGGGTTTAGTCCACGATGATAACCTTTCTCATCGCTTGAAACCCTTCGATGCAAGCTCCCAAAGTGATGAAAAGATACTTAAAATTTCCTTCCTCATCGCATTCTACATATGTTACCATATCTTCATTCACTTTCTTTAACATGTGAAAATAAGAAGGCAACATCATAAAACTGTCCTCCAGACTACCCCGCACATAAGCAGCTTGTTTTTTTCCCCTCAAAGCAGTAGAGTATGAAACCTTAACTCCAAATATCCCTTGAACCAAGTTAATGATATTTTTGGACTCGGAGTGTCAAATAAGCCTGGATAATCATCATGCAAAACATTCGCAACTAATCTTGGTGTGCCTNATGAAACCTTAACTCCAAATATCCCTTGAACCAAGTTAATGATATTTTTGGACTCGGACTGTCAAATAAGCCTGGATAATCATCATGCAAAACATTCGCAACTAATCTTGGTGTGCCTTTTTGTTTATCCTTCCTTGTACTATTTGTGATTCGAGAGCACGTATACATCTTCCTGTAGGTTCTAACCATAAAAGTTCTGAGTTTATCAACTTCGCAACTCGAACCATCCATGTACATGAACTTGCACGACACTTTAACACGTATAATTCAGGTATAGATTTAACTATTTGGACCTCAAAATATTTTAGATGCTTAGCTCTTTCTACTAAGTCTTTGAATGCATTCTTGCTCTCAAACTCCTGACCTACTCTAATATCAAGGCTATCTTCCCATTTTATACTAACAACCTCATTTTCTTGTACGTTATATGTCCCATAATCATCATTAGGCAAACCGAAATTTTCTTCATACTTAACATCTTCACCTGTATCATTTTGACCTTGTGAATTGGAAGGACCATTGTCTTGTAAAATATTGTCTTGTGAAATATAAGGAACATTGTCTAACAATGCAAATTGTTCTGGTGGTTCACCAATTGTATTAATTGGATCACCACCCTCATTTGGAACTCGATTACTTCCCATCCCCTCATTATTAAGATTAAATCCACTCCCTCTGTCCTCTCTTACAGGTTGCAAAGAACTCTGGGTTTATTGCTCCACATTCAAGATATTTATGTTGTCCCCTCCCATTACATAACAAACCAAATCATCAACTCTAGTGATACATATTGGCCTCTTCTTAATTACGTTCAACGGATAATAACTTATCTTCAATTTCGTCGTATCCCCGTTAAAATCTCTAAAACTAAACTAATTCACTATTTCAAATCCCTAAATTAAAGAAAGAAGAAGAAGATGATGAAGATTAAGAAAAAGACGACGAAGAATAAAAAGAAGAACTACCTGGATGAGTAGAAGAATCCGAGCTGAGTTGAAGTAAATATTCGAAGATGAGAGGAAGAAGAAGGTCGATGTGGAGGCTTTGGGTTTGGGAGGGATGAATTGGTTGGTCCGATTTTTGTCGATGGAATTTATATTTTTAGTTAATTGGAAGGGCAAAATCATCTCTTCATAAATTCAATAATGAAGAGGGTTATGAGAGATTGATTTGTCAACTTGAAATTAGTTTCTAATGAAAAATCCGCAAGAGATTATCACCCAAAAATTAGTCACAATATAATATCTATAACGTCTTAGATTTATGAAAGATATTTTTTCGTCTCAAAAATTATTAAGGATTCTATCTCAGTATCCTTAATTTTTTGTAGTGAATTAGATTATTGAACTTCTAGAATAGAAAAAAGAAGTTCTTATTTTCAACAAGTGTAATGTATCACACTATAGTCACTTGTATACATTATTATTAGCTAACTAACTTGTTTAAAATTTACAAACCTCATAACAATTTCATTAACTATATACAATCGTCCAATGTAGCCCAACTCTCCCCTACTCACAATCAATGATGAAAGTAAGTCTTACAAACCTGAAGATTCCCATCAAGAAAATACCAGATGCAGTGATGATAATTTTTCTACAGTGACACAGAACACCACATAAAAGGAATCTTCTAACTGTTCAAATCCTTAGACCATATTTATCGGTGTCCATAAAGTGGTCTTTGGGCCTAAAAACCCAAAAATAATTCAGAAAAACCCAATTACTCTTGGGACAGCTCTTAATTACGGTCGACCTAAAACACGTTCCATGTATGACAGGTGGCACAAAAGAAACGCAACCGGTTCATTTCCTTCTTGCTCCGACGATTCGGCTCCGGCGAGAAGAAAGGCGATTCCTCGTGAAAGGTAATAAGTTAACGACTCTCCTCTCCACCGATTCGGCTCCGACGAAGGTAAGTTAGTCTATCTCTCCTATTTGCATGCGATTTGGTGAAAGTAGGTAAACGAAATTGGATTTTTAGATGAGTTTGCATGTGTTTCGTTTTTGTTTTGGGTTTTTAGAAGGAATTTCGAGTCGTTTCTTTGCTAAAGTTGGATTAATCAGTCGTCNAAAGTAGGTAAACGAAATTGGATTTTTAGATGAGTTTGCATGTGTTTCGTTTTTGTTTCGGGTTTTTAGAAGGAATTTCGAGATGTTTCTTTGCTAAAGTTGGATTAATCAGTCGTCTTTTATGAAGATTTGAAATATCTATTCGTTTTTGTTGATATTTGCATTCGACTTGAAATTTTTGTGGATTAATCAGTCGATTCGTTTCTTTGTTTTTTTGATATTCGTTAATGTTTCGGGTTTTTGTGAAGATATGAAATTTCTTTTCGTTTTTGAAATTTCTATATTTTTCTGTGGTTTAATCAATCGAAATTTGCATTCGATTTTGGTGAAATTTGCATTCGATTTTGGCCAGAAGTTTTGATAATCTAATTGATATGGACAATAGTTTCTGATTTCTTTGTTGGTTTTGAAATGTTTCTGTGGTTTCTGATTGATATGGACAATCTGTTATAAGTTTTCTGATTTCTATATGTTTCTGTGGTTTCTTTGTTGGTTTTGATAATCTAATTGATATTGACAAAAGTTTCTGATTCTTTGTTGGTTGTGATTTGGTCATAAGTTTCTGTAATCAGTATAGATTAGTAACAGATTGAACTATAACATATTGAACTATAACAGATTGAACTATAACAGATACATAGAAGTTTATAACTAATCTGTTTTAAAACTTATAACAGATTGAACTATAACAAGTATTCTATAAAAACTAATCTATAAATACAAATCTATAAAAAAACTATTTTATAAATATAACATACTGTAGTTTCTTACTTCAGTTTAAGCTTAGTTAAAGTTTTGATTAGTTTAAGTGTACAGTTTAGATTCGGATAGTTTTGTTTAGTTTCAGTTTAGATTCAGATAGTTTAGTTTAAGTTTAGTTTGAAGACTGTCTTAGATTTAAATAGTTTCAGTTTAGATTTTCATAGTTTACACTAAACTACAACTGCATATGTTTTGTTTACATAGTTTCAGTGTAGTTTAGATATAGATTTAGTGTAGTTTAGTGTAGTTTAGTGTAGTATAGTGTAGATTAGCCTACTGTATATTAGTTTAGTGTAGTATGTATTAGTTTAGTTAACTTGAGTTTAGTTTACTTTAGTGTATGTTAGTGTAGTTTAGTTTAGTTTCTACAATTTTAAAACTAAATATAAGTATCTGTTATCTAAAAGTTTAGTAAAAGTAGAGCTTTAGTTACTGATACAGTAGTTGTGTAGTTGATATAGGTGAGATTTAATTTAGTTTCAGTGTCAGAGTTTCGTTTAACTAGTTTCTTTAATTGATTGTTTCTTCTAGTTGTAGGTTAGTAAATTAGTAGAGTTTATAGTTTTGTAGTTGTTGTTTAGTAATAACTTCTGATTAGACATAGGTAGATAATTTTAGGTAGTTATGAAGTAATAGTTGTTTCGAAATAATTTATCTCTATAAAATCTAGTAGATAACACTTAAAAAACTCATAGAAAACACTTAATCCATCTCCTTTAATATTTCCATCCCTTCTACTTAAATTTAAGCTCTTCAACTTCTAGTTAATTCCCTCTTCTTTGTCTACATGGATCAAAGGTATCAATGTAGTCAGAATTCTAATTTTATTGGACTTATGCACAATGTCCACAATAATAATGTTCAGGAATACTTTCCTTATGAAAGTATTCCTTCCAGTGTTGAGATAGGAGCCTCAGAAATTCCTCCATTCAGTTCCCAACAATTTGAGGCTCCTTCTCAAACTCAGGAGCCAGCTGTTGAGCGTAATGTGAGAAGGAAATGGACGCCATCTGATGATGAGGTTCTCATCAGTGCTTGGCTAAACACATCAAAAGACCCTGTGGTTGGAAATGAACAGAAGTTTAGTACCTTCTGGAAGCGTGTAGATGAATTTTTTGCAGCAACAGTTAATGAGAACATAGGAAATGTTCACTGTAAGAAACGTTGGCACAAAATCAATGATCAAACCAACAAATTCTGTGCAGCGTATGCAGCTGCAGAGAGACAACAAAGCAGTGGCCAAAGTAACAATGATGTACTAAAGCTGGCTCATGAAATCTTATATTCTGATCATGGACAAAAGTTTACAATGGAGCATGCTTGGTGTGTCCTACAGTATGAGCAAAAGTGGCTGACTCTTAACACACCTAAGACCACTGGTTCTAAGAGAAAGACAGGTGATGTTTTTGAAGACATGAGTCCACAACCAACAGTTCGTCCTCAAGGTGTAAAAGCTGTCAAGGCAAGCAGGAATAGTATAAAAGAGAAGGCTATTGAAGACTATAAGAGCATTTATCAGCTGAAGATGGAAGATTTGGCAAAGAAGGAGAAACTCTCAAAGTTGGCAATACTGGACACTCTTCTTGCTAAGAGTAGTCCACTAAGTGAAAGCCAAGAAGCTGTTATGAACAAGCTATTGGCAGAACTTTTCTAGTATTTTTAAGTCTAATTAAGTAACTTTCTCTGTTCTGTAGCATTGTAGCAATGTAGTAAAATTGCTTATGTTTTAGATTGCTTATGTTTTAAATTGCTTCTGTTTTAAACGTCTTAAACCACTTAAATGTTGTTTCTGTTTTAAATTGCTTAATGTTATAATGTAGTAATATTGCATTCTGTTCTTAAACCACAAGTTCTTAATGTAGTAATGTACTTTTTAGTATTATTGCTTCTGTTAACTAAACTCAACAAACTGTTATGTTGTATTGCCTCATGTTACATTGCCTACTTGTAATATTGCTTCTGTTAAATTAAGTCAAGAAACTGTTATGTTGTATTGCCTCATGTTAGATAATGGTTAATGTTCTATTGTTTTCTTTGTTGTTTCAGGTCATGGGATTGGATTATTCATACACACAACCAAGTGACATAGAAGGTTGCTCATCAGAGAGTGGCCAAGGGTCCACAGAAATGAATATCATGCTGGACCAAGCACAAATAGAAGAGGCTCGTGTGGCTTCCCAGAGGGACATCTACTACCCTCCGCAGCCAGAGGTTGAGTTTGGCTTCCCTAAGGAATGCTACTGCGGTGGGCAACCGGTTATGAAGACATCTGTTTCAAGAACTGACCTGGGAAGAAGGTTCTATAGCTGTGATAACATCGAAGATGGAGACTGCCATCTTTACAAGTGGTGGGATGTTGTTGCTACTGAGGAGATAAAAGCTATAGGAACACAATGTTGTATGCTATCGGACAAGATCGACTACATTGCTGGTGCTAGTGACTACGAGTCTGAAATAAACGACCTCAAAGACCTCCATTACCAAACTGAGCAGAAGGTCGCATTGCTAGAGAAGAAGGTCTCGGATTTGTCTAAGAAGGGTCCTCAATTTCCATATGGCAAAGAGTGGGCAGTAGGTGTAATGGTTGTTGTTGTATTACTTGTGTCAATGTTTGTAATGTCTAAGTAAGAACTTGTATTTGGAGTTTGAATGTTTCTTATGGTAGTTTTTGTAATGAATTAAAACTTTTATTGTATTAAAACTATGTAGTAAAACTTTGGTCGTATGGAATTGAGTTTTATAATCTAATCAGAAAAATATTTGAAACAATTGAAACAATTGCTCGTCGTAAAGAAGTCTGGGATCCACATACCCGAGATATTCCAAATTATGTGTAATTTTTACAATTATGTGTTTATACAATTAAGTTCTATATCAATAATCATATATGTGTTTCATTATNATTCCAAATTATGTGTAATTTTTACAATTATGTGTTTATACAATTAAGTTTCTATATCAATAATCATATATGTGTTTCATTATGTGTTTATACAATTACTTATTTGTACAATTAAGTTTCTATATGAATAATAAATTAAGTTTTAAAACTAAAAAATCAACTAAAATACCTTACAAAAGTCCTACCAATAATCCAACTTTTGAACTAAAGTCTTAAACCAAAGTCCTACACATTTATATTAATAAATTAATCTAAGGACTACACATTTTGTCTAACCAATGTGTATGGCCTTAAAGTATCCAAAGAGTCCTAAGCTCCAAAATAAGTAGTTCTTTTTCTCTCGTTTGTTTCTCTGTTAGTAATCTATTATAGAAACACAAAAGAAATGCAAATAAACTATTTTCTATTAATTCTTTTATTATTAACTGACGTTATCTAAACGAATTTTTTTATGTAAAAGGTTTAGTTTTATTAGTTCCAAATGTAGCTTAATACAAATTTTCAACCCATACAATAATACAAATATAAAATTAAACTTAAGCCAAAATCCGGTACTAGATTTTTTATGACCTAGAAATAGAAAACCCTAGACATATCTAGGAGAACTCTGGACAATCTCGTCGCCACTGCATGCTGCAAAACTTACTGGAAAAGGTGACCAACGACCAAGTGGCGGCAACCGACAACGACTCAGGATCATCGCCACCTTCCACAAACGCCTACGATTTCGGTGAAGAGAATGAATTTGGTCTGATAAACTGCCACGACTTTAGTCGGGTTGAAAGAATAGGTTTTCGTCGATGGGAGAACGAGTTAGCCAGTTTTCAGGTTTGGTTTAGCGCCAAACCTCAGCACATGCAGTCCTCACGCAACAACTAAGGACGCAACACTTCACTTTCCTCAGGCGAGACTAATTTACCGCTGCCTTGAGCAGGGATGGTCCTGGAATTATGGGGGTTTGAGACAAAATATAAAAAATTTGGGCTAATATTTTATGTATTTGTTATTTGGGCCACTATTTTTATTTTATAAAAAATTTAGGGGCCTATAAAATTTAAAAATTAATGTAAACTAAAATAAAAAAAATTGGGGTCTGAGACTCAGGTCTTACTTGTCTTGCTCTAGGACTGGCTCTTGCCTTGAGGCTCTTTTCCCTTCGCCTAACTGTCGTCCTCGCTTCATCGCTGTGGCGGAGAAATAAGTCTGATGGTTGTACCGCCGATAGAGAGAAAGAGTAAGGGCAAGCTCGCTGGCTTTGGAGCTCGTCGGCGAGTCCGAGGATCACGGAGCAAGAGACTATTACTCGGTCGGCCGGAGGAGACTCTCATATTCCTCCTCCAACCAGACCTCATATCTGGAAAAAAAATCAGAGAAAACAAAACCGGAAAAAACTAACAGAGAGATATTCATTGGAGTCGTACATCGTCGATTGTCAATATTTATGTTTTGAAGACGTTTGCCTGTTAAAAGTTTTTCTTTTTTCTTTAAATTTAAAGTGTTTACATCAAATAACATAAAAAAACTGAATTATTTATACTCTATTATATTATCAAGTTCAACTTTAGTAGTTAAAAAACTAGCATAGCAAAACTAACATAACAAACATATTTTCTTAAGAACATAACAACAAAAAATATTAGTTAATGAAAATACGACTCTAAAAACATTTCATTAATAATACTTATACAGCTCGACTCAACATATATTAATAATACATTTATGCTTTTAACTAAATTCGCTCTTATGTATTATAAAAATGAGAAATTTTCTTTTTATAGTACATCATATGGGATGATGAAAACATTATGCATTACATCAAAAAGAGTTCTCAAAATAGTAATTTAAAATTATAGAATATTTCAAATGGCCACACCATTAACAATAAACTAATCCATATAAAATTAAATTATGACAAATTTTTAAGCTCTCATAACTGAAAGAAACAATTAGAGTTATGAAGTTGCAGGTTTTTATAGAACACGAAAAACACATATTTTACTATAAGATACGACAATAAGCGAATAAAATTGTCAAAAAATATCAAAACATCATATGTATCTTATTTTTTCTAATTTTTAATCTTTCCGTTCCATAATGTAAGATGTTTTGGTTAAAATTGTGCATATTAAGAAATTCTGTTTTTTCATTTAAAATATTTTATATATTATACATTAAAAACACTTGACCAATCGATAAAAAGCTGACATTTTATAATTGGATGTGGACTATGTAATAGCTTTAAAATCTGCATAGAAAAACGAAAACATCTTATATTTTGGAACATAGATAATTCTCTAAAACATCTTATATTATGGAACGGAGGGAATATTGAATAAATTATACGAAAGAATGGAAAAATAGAATAACTTCTTTCTCTTCTTTGCTTCATGATATTACTCGGTTTTGATGCATAATAGTAGGCATTTATGTATGCTATTCTGTATTATTCCAAGCGTTTTCCTTGCGAATTGGTATATTTTCAGGTTTCTAAGTTTTCGGGTTGTTTTGGAGCAAAATGATGCATTTTAGAGCAAATCAGAAGAATTGGTCAAGTTCCAAAACAAGAAGATCGATCGTGCAGTTTGTAGATTGATCGAGAACTTCACTAAAGGATTGCACGATCGAGCACTTTTATGCTCGATCGGGCATTTGCTCCTGGAAAAATCCGGAACAAGAGATCGATCGTGCATTCAGAATACCGATCGATCATAATTTTAGAGAGATCGATTGGGCACTAGGGAATCGATCGAGCACTCTGCCCGAGAAGAAATAGAGATTTTGCAATTTTGCACTCAAGTCCTCAAGTTTATCAGTTTTTCCATTATATTAGTTATTTATTTTTAGCACTATATAAGCCTTGTGGTTTGGTTTATTTTCATTAAGATTTATTCTATTAGAGATTTTACTGAGTGAGAAGAGATTATGAAACTTTGTATTTGGGAGAAGATTTTTGAACCCTATTTTAATATCTATTATTGTTTTGCAATTATGAGTTCTTCTTTGAGATTGATTTGTGTTTACTTTTCAATGTCTGAGTAGTTCTTTAGTTAGGTTTTAGGATTTCCCAGGGAAATCATGTTTGAATGTTAGGGTCTATCATAAAGGATTGAAATTATTAGGTTCTTAATTTAGACTTGTTCCTAATGCATGAATTAGAATAGATAACTAGTTCATTGATATTAGATTGATAAACGCAAAGAGATTTGCTTTAGAGATCTGATCTAGTCTAGATGAATAAGTGTTCTTGCTTGAGAGAATATTATCCTGAATGCTTATGAACAATTGAATATGAACTTTATTGCATGATTGAATTAATTAGACACGATGAGAGTTTGTTTCTAATAATTCGAACATAGGGTTTAATATTTTGAGAAGAGATTATTCTATTGTTGTATTTCATGTTGAGAACTATTTTCAAAACAAAATTGTGCATGTTAACATTGACTTATAAACTTGAATATTTGTGGAATTCCCTAATACCTGACGTTTTTGACACGAAAAACACACATTTTACTATAATATATGAACAATAAGCTAATAAAACTAAACTGTTGAAAATAAGAAAATATCATATATATTTTATTTTCTTCTAATTTGTACTAAATACATTATTTTAAAGACTGGAAAAATGTGATAATTGATGAGTTACATTTGATATATTTAAAAATATTAATATTATTGAAACCTTCAAAGTACTATAATTACCATATTTCTAAGATCCTAAGTTTTTCCACTAAAACATCGAGTGGAGAATAATATGTAGAAGTTATACAATAAAATACAAATGTACATAACTACATGTTTTGTTCAGTCAATCAGTGTTAAAATGCATAATTACACCAAATTCATATATATATATATATATATATATGTTTTTTAGTTCGTATTTTATACCAAATGATTTTTAGCAAAAAAGTAGTTAAAGTGACATGTATAAAACATGTTAGAGAAAGTTGAGTTTGTAATATAAGAGCATTTCCATTAGTGGTATCTAAACTTTAGTATCTAAGTCATTTTTTTCTTATATTTAATTTTGTGTTTAAGATACTTAAAAACTTTAGAAATAAAATATTCATCCATTGGTGTATCTTAAACTTTGGTTCTTAAAATAAAAATGTCAAACACAACATGTTTTTAATAAACTTACAAATTCATTCTTCTTTTGCT
>OVBE01017032.1:0-10625 GCA_900406425.1 Iberis pinnata | reverse complement strand
TACAGTGATCTGTTCTCTGCAGTATTAGTTTAGGATTAAATTCTTAGCTTATCATTTGTAGAGTGGAAAACTCTAACTGAAAATCAAGCAAACAAGAAGCTCAAGACTCTAAGAACAGACAATGGTCTTGAGTTCTGCAATTTGGAACTTGATAACTTCTGCAAACAAGAAGGAGTTTCAAGGCACAAAACATGTGCATGCACTCCACAACAGAATGAAGTGGCTAAAAGGATGAACAAATCAATCATGAACAAAGTAAGATGCATGCTCAGTGAATCAGGGATGGGGAAACAGTTCTGGGCTGAGGTTGCATCAACAGTAGTACATGTAATCAACAGAAGTCCATGCTCATCTATTGAATTCAACATATCAGAAGAAAAATGGACAGGACAATAACCAGATTATAAACTTCTTAGGAAGTTTGGTTCAGTGGCCTATGTTCACTCTGATCGAGGAAAGCTTAACCCCAGAGCAAAGAAAGGTGCATTCTTGGGTTATCCGACACGCACAAAATGATACATGGTGTGGATCATTGAAGACAGAAAATGTGTAGTGTCAAAGGATGTGGTATTTCAAGAAAATGTTATGTTCAAGAATGTAACAATGCAGAACATAGATGAAAATCACACTCAAGAATCTGAAAGGGAGAGGATTCAAATTGAAGTACGAGGATTAACCATAAATGGATATGAAGAACTCCATGATGAAGAAGGAGCAGTGTCAGAAACAAGACCAATCACTTCATTAAGTACATCAAGAAGCAAAAGTCAACATATACAAATAAAATCAGATGATGAAGAAGATGTGTGTGACTTAGAGGACTATCTACTGACCAGAGATAGACCTCGCAGAACAGTCAAGGCACCAACACGATTTATAGAAGAACTGAATCTAGTTGGGTTAACCATGATCCTTGTGTATATATAAAGAAGATTCACACGAATGAATACATATATCTACTACTATATGTAGATGATATGTTGATAGCATCAACAAACAAGGAAGAGATCAAAGAACTAAAGCAATCAAGAATTTGAGATGAAGGATTTGGGAACTGCTAAGAAAATTCTGGGAATGGAAATCAGAAGAGATAGACAGAAGGGGACTTTGGATTTTTCCCAAGAACAGTATGTAGAGAAGGTATTACAGACCGTTAAGATGGAAGAATGCAAACCAGTACTCACACCACTTAGAGCACACTTCAAGCTAAGATATGCAACTGAAGATACAGTAACAAAAGAAGCAGAGAGTACATGAAAACAGTTCCTTATACTAATGCAACAGGAAGTATAATGTATCTAATGCTTGGCTCTAGACCTGATCTAACTTATTCAATTGGAGTCATCAACAGATTCATGTCAAACCCTGGCAAGCAACATTGGAAAGCTGTTAAATGGGTACTAAGGTACATGAAGGGTACAAATGCTAAATGTCTTCAGTTCATAAAAGAAGAGAAATTTGAGATTAAAAGATATTGTGACTCAGACTATGCCACAGATCCGGATAGAAGGAGATCAGTTACTAGTTTTGTATTCACAACAGGAGAAAATACAGTTAGTTGGAAGTCTGGTCTACAAAGGGTAGTTGCTTTGTTAACTACTGAAGCATAATATATGGCACTTGCAGAAGCCATCAAAGAAGCAGTTTGGCTGAAGAGACTTGTAACAGAGATAGGATTCACTCAAGGAACAGTTGAAGTCGTGTGTGATTCTCAAAGTGCTATAGCATTGTCAAAGAACTCAGTTCATTATGAAAGATCCAAATACATAGATGTGAGGTTCTATTTCATCCGAGAAAAGATAGAAGAAGGTGAAGTCCATGTTGTGAAGATTTCAACAATCTGGAATCCAGCTGACATACTTACAAAAGGTGTCCAAGTGAGTAAGCTTCAAAATGCTATGAAACTTCTCAGGATCTCAAGCAACTAGAGATCAACAGAATCCGAGATAAGGAAATCAGTTATCACTAAGAAGAAGGAACAAAAAGTACAGAGTTCAATACAAGGAGGAGTTTTGTGGACTTATGGCTTGATACTAGCAGGGCCAAAGCCCAGTTCTAGAGATGTTTCCGGAGCCCATTTCGACTCAAGATGAAACTGGTGAAAGTTTCTAAGTGAGACAGAGGCTTTGCTTTACCAAAAAGAAGAAGACTAAAGTTTAAGCTTATCTTCATCTTCACTCTTTCTCTCTCTTTGCGTCACACTCTGAAGAAATCGTACAACCAGAAGAGATGAAGAAGAGCTTTGGAATCAAGAGCTATAGCCGACCATGAGGAGTGCAGAACAACCATAAATGTATAACCAATCCGGAACAGCTCTGAAGTGCATGATAATCTTGTCTGGTATGGCTCAAATTTGAATCTCTAATGTCTTTATAAGTTGAGCTAAGGCTGGTTGTATAAAGTGTGGGAGTTAAGTGAGTATTGTAGAGAGAAGAGAGTAGATACAAGTGTAAACATCTAAGGCTCAAGTTTTGAACAAGTTTCTTAGTGGATTTCCGAGGTAAATCTCGGTGAGACGTAGCGTTCCGGTTTGGAACGTGAACTCGTTAAATGCTTGTGTTCTTTTCTTTTACTTTGCTCAAAGGAAAACAAACGAGAGTCATTCACAAATTGAGAGATTGAGAGAAACAAAGTATTATCATTTATTGCTCTGTTTGTAGTTCATAAAAGCTTAAACTAAGAATATATTTAAGGTTTTAACTTCCACAATCCTCTAGATTTTACTAACTACAAAACATATTGGATCAATTATTTGAGAAGCATAACCGGTCATGAGATTTTAAAAGCCATAATATAAGATGAAAAACATAGGCCAGTTCTTGTAATAAAATTTTGAAAATTGATCGGTTCTTAAGTAAAATTTTGAAATTATAAAATAGACCGCAAACCCGTGCTTGCTTTGCTTAGCCTCAGGATCGATCTTCATTGAAAAGTTAATAATAATTTTAATTAAATTAAAATATACAAATTAAGAAATGTAATGTTCGAGAGTGTAAAAGATCTCCACTCAACTATTCTTTTGCATCACGTGAAACAACATTATTACAAAATTATCACAAGACTTAAAACGAGCGATAACCAACAATTTTGTAAAGTCTCCAACTTGTTGTAGAATCATGTTCATTCTTTTTTTCTTTTGTTAATCGCATCACTTTAAGATTATATAATTATTTATTTATCTTAGCTGTAATCAATTACACTGATTTTTTCTTAGTAATATTTTAGTTTTAATCGAAACGAATCACTTGCATAATAATATTTACAATGCCCACAAAAGTTAAAACGAACCCATATTCCATAACATATCGCTTTCCGGTTTGCTTTTAAACAATTCTTACAAAATTAACAACTATAAATTTCTTATAAAAGGTACTTTCTCTTTCATATTAGTTTTTTGCATACTAGTAATAAAACATGTTTAATTTTTCATAAATTACTGAATAATATACTAGGTAACAAAAGTTATATAACTTTAGATATTTGCACACAAATTTGAAAACATAACTAAATGGAGAGAGTTGTGCGATTTCAACTTCTATTGAAACCTTAATCCAACTTCTTGAGCTCTGATTTTTGATTGAAAAGACAAAAGAAAATGCAAAAGAAAAGAACACACGAGATTTTACGAGTTCGGGATAAATCCCTACGTCTCGTCGGAAGTTATTCGGAATCCACTACTCCGACTCAAAACTCGAGTCACCCTCTGATCATATACATATTCTCTCTTCTCTATTTCTCTTTTGATCTTCGAAGAACTTAGCTCAGACTCACTCTCTCTCTCTGTTACATTTATAATGATCGATTAAACCAAGTGACCCAAAACTAATTCCTAACCAACTTAACCAACTAACAGAACTTGGTTCAATCTTTATACTTAGATTAAACCAATTACAAGAGATGATAAGTAGAACCCTCTACCCGAAAAAGAGACTCTCTAACACTTAGAGAAATTAGACCAAGTCTTATGGGCATTAAAACCTTCAAATTTCCACCTTGACCATAATGACTTGGTCAAGCTTTAATAATCTCTACCCTTTCATGGGTTCCAACTTCCGGATTCTTTGAGTTAAACTACTCAACTTCTGAACAGAACCTGATTCAGAAGCAACATGTGCAATAAACTTCACACAGCCTTATAACTTAAGTTCCTCTAAGCTTCATTCTTCTTTGATCCGTAGAATTCTTAGTGCATCCTTAAACTTTCCCACTGGTAAAAACTTTGTGAGAATATCTGCAGGATTACACTATGTGGCTATCTTGACTATTGTAATACTTTCTTCTGATACTAGCTCCCTTATGAAATTAAATTTCACTGCCATGTGTTTTGTTCTGTCATGGTAAACTGCATTCTTAGCCAAAGCTATTGCACTCTGAGAATCACAGTGAATGTTCACTGATTCCTGAATGAATCCCAGTTCCTCCATAAACCCTTTGAGCCACACAACTTCTTTAGCAGCTTCAGTCATTGCCACATACTCTGCTTCAGTTGTTGATAAAGCTACAATCCTTTGTAGACTTGATTTCCAGCTAACTGGATTTCCTCCAACTGTGAAGATCATACCTATTGTAGATTTCCTCTTGTAATTGTCACCTGCAAAATCAGAATCACAATACCCCTGGATGATGAAGTCCCCAGCTTGCTTGTAACTCGGCTTCACTTCCAATGAGCCTTTTATGTATCTCAAAACCCTACTTCACAGCTTGCCAATGCTCCTTAATTGTCTTACTCAAATACCTACACACTAAACCTACAGCATAAGCTATATCAGGCCTTGTGCCTATCATTGAGTACATTAAGCTTCCCACATCATTATGATATGGTACACTTTTCATTTCTTCAAACTGATCCTCTAACTGTTTTTTTGTTGCTGACTTGAGCTTGAAGTGAATTCCCATAGGAGTTGATACTGGCTTGGCCTGGTCCATGTTAAAATTTCCCATCACCTTCTGCAGATAACTAGATTGTGATATTGTTAAACTTCCTCTGCTCATGTCTCTTGTAATGACCATCCCCAAAATTTTCTTTGCTTCTCCTAAATCTTTCATTTCAAACTATGAGCTCAATAGTGTCTTCAAGTCTTCAACTTGCTGCTTATCCTTTGATGATATCAATATGTCATCCACATATAATAACAAGAAGACACATTGGCTATTTCTTCTTTCTTTGAAGTAAACACAACTGTCAAAGTTGCTTCTCTTGTATCATTTTGATACCATGAAATCATTAAACCTTGAATTCCACTGTCTAAGAGACTATTTGAGCCCATATAGAGATCTCTTCAGTAGGCACACTTTATCCGGATTCTTTTTATTAATATAACCTTCTGGTTGTTCCATCAGAATCTTTTCTTCAAGAAATCCATGTAAGAAAGCTGTCTTGACATCAAGTTGATGTAACTCCATGTCAAAATGGATGACTACTGAGAGTATGGACCTTATAGAGACATGCTTGACTACTGGTGCAAAGATCTCCCTATAATCTATTCCCTCCTTCTGTGAGTAACCTTTTCCCACTAACCTGGCTTTAAATCTGGGATCTTCTTCATCTGTTAAACATGGTTTCCTTTTGAATATCCACTTACATCCAATTGATCTTTGTCTGCGATCCCTGTCAACTAGCTCCCATGTTTTATTCTTGGTTAAAGAAAGCATTTCTTCATCTGCTGCCTTTTCCCACTTATCCCTATCAGGATCTTGCATGGTTTCTTTGTAATTTGTTGGTCCAGCCTTCCACCATCTTCTGTAGCATTATATGCATACTCTGCAATTTCTTCTTCATCAGTATCATATGATTCATAATAATCATACCTTTGTGGTGGTTTTTTTGGCGTCTGGTCTTATCTCTTGCTAGTTGATAGGTATCTAGATTAGTTGGTTCTTCTGAGTGTCGTTCCACTTGTTCATTCTTTGAAGTGTCCTCCATAACTTCACCTTGAATCATGTTTCTTGTATCCTTCACTTGACCTGAAATTTCCACACTAATAGATTTGTTAGTAGGACTTTTACTATTATTTATTGATACATGATTCTTGTGGTCTTTGTAAGTGAAATCCTCTTGTGAATATCACATTACGGCTTATGATGCATCTTTGATCTTCCATAAGCTACACTCTGTAGCCTTTTACTCTTTCTGGATACCCTAAGAAGACCCCCTTTTTGGCTCTGGGTTTGAGCTTCCCTTCATCTGTGTGTGAAAACACTATGCATCCAAATCTTCTTAGTTTGCCTAATTCTGGTGTTGCTGAGGTCCAAACTTCCTCTGGTATTCTGAACTCTATGGCTGATGAAGGTGTTCTGTTTATTAAGTACACAGCTGTTGCTGCTGTCTCTGCCCAGAACTTAAACCACTCTCATTTAACATTGCTCTTACTTTATTCATGACAGTCCTGTTTAGCCTTTCTGCTACTTCATTTTGTTGTGGGGTATAGGTGCAGGTTTTGTGCCTTACCACACCTTCAGCTTTGCAGAAACTGTCAAACTTGGTATTGCAAAACTCCAGTTCATTATCTGTTCTAAGTTTCTTCACTTTCCTTTCTGTTTGAACCTCCACCATTCTTTTCCATTCTACAAACTTATCAAAAGCTTCATCCTTGGTCTTGAGGAAGTATATCCACACTTTCCTTGACATATCATATGTGAATGAGACAAAGTATTGGCATTTACTTAGGCTTAAGGGAACATTTGGTGAACCCCATAAGTCTGAATGCACATAATCCAGTTTCTCTTTTGTGACATGTTTGGCTGGTTCAAATGAGACCTTTTGTGCCTTTCCTACAATGCAATCTTCACAAAATTTCAATTCTATAATTTTATCTGTTCCAAAACATCCTTTCTTATGTAATAGATCCATGCTCTTTTGACCCGGGTGTCCTAATCTGTTGTGCCAGAGTTGTGTAATGTTCTGTTGATGGGTGTTAGATGCTTCTTCAGATTGTGCTGCTGCACAATTACTTGAAATCATAGTTGAACCTTGTAGTATGTAAACTGAGTCATTCTCAGCCCTTTCACCTTTCATAATGACCATACACCCCTTTATCACCCTGAGCTTTCTATTACCCCCATGGAAATCACACCTCTTTCTTTCTAATGTTCCCAGTGATATCAAGTTTTTGGTTATTTCAGGCATGTACCTGACATCATTGAGAACAAAAGTTGTTCCATCAAGATTTTCAAATCTGATAGAACCTATACCTCTTACACTTGAGTATGTGTTGTTTGCCATTCTCACTTTTCTTGTTACTGACTCATTCAAGTTTAGGAATAGCTCCTTCCTTGGAGTCATGTGAAAGGAGTAGGCAGTGTTTAATACCCACTCATTTTCATCTATCTTTTCCTGAGACAAGTTCACTTCTGATGCTACAAGACCTACTAGGTCATTTGCATCATCTTTGGCATGAGAGGACTCTCGTTTACTATTAGATTGGGACTTGTTCTTGTTCTTTTCCAACCACTTATAGCATTGTTTCTTGAAGTGTCCTTCCTTCTCACATATCCACCAAACCCTTTTGCCGTCTCTTGACTTTGATATGCTCTTGTTCTTGTCCTTGTTGACTTGAGAGCCTTTGGTTTCTGATCCGCCCCTTCCAAAGTAACCTTCTGACGTGGTTCCTTTAGAGCCTCATGTATCCTTAAACTCCTTTTACTTGGACCTTGCTGCACTGGCCATATCTTCCATCTTGATTGCTTCCCTACTATACTTCAATGTTTCTTTCAACTCGTCATACATTGCAGGAAGAGATTTAAGCAATAAAATGGCTTGAACCTCTTCTGCAACTTCAATTGATAGATGGCTTAAGTCACCAATCAATTTCAAGAAATCAGCAATGTTCTCATCTATTGACATATTATCTTGCATCTTGAATGAATATAGTCTAAGTTGAGAATGTACTCTGTTAGGCAGTGACTTGGACATGTATAGCCTTTCTAAAGTTGACCAAGTCTCTGCTGTTGTTGTACATTTCTCAATCTTCCTGAGGACATGATCTCCTACATTCAATAGGATAAGATTCATTGCCTTCTCACATCGTTCCATTCTTGTTTCTTCGGCTTCAATCAATTTATTGGCCTTTTCCGGATCCTTTCTTGTTTCTTTTTCCTTTTTATCGTCATCTTTTTCTGCGATAGTTACCTTTTCTGTAAGTACATCTTTGAGTCCAAGAACACTTAGGTGTGCATACATCCTTCGTTTCCACAGTGAGAAATCCCATGTGCCATCAAATCTTTTGACTTCTACTCTTGTTCTTGTCATGTCGATTTCTTGATGTGAGCTTCTTCAACTTCGAATCGAACTTCTCTTCTTAGCCTAACCTTGGCTCTGATATCAATTTGTGCGATTTCAACCTCTATTGAAACCTCAATCCAACTTCTTGAGCTCCGATTCTTGATTGAAAAGACAAAAGAAAATGCGAAAGAAAAGAACACACGGGATTTTACGAGTTCGGGATAAATCCCTACGTCTCGCCGGAAGTTATCCGGAATCCACTACTCCGACTCAAAACTTGAGTCACCCTCTGATCATACAGATTCTCTCTTCTTTCTCTCTCTTTTGATCTTCGAAGAACTTAGCTCATACTCACTCTCTCTCTGTTACATTTATAATGATCGATTAAACCAACTAACCCAAAACTAATTTCTAACCGACTTAACCAACTAACAGAACTTGGTTCAATCTTTATACTTAGATTAAACCAATTACAAGAGATGATAAGTAGAACCCTCTATCTGAGAAAGAGACTCTCTAACACTCAGAAAAATTAGACCAAGTCTTATGGGCATCAAAACCTTCAAGAGTGTTTATTTTTCCTAATTGTTGTTATGTATATATATTTTTCGAATGTGGTCTTATTATTTTATTCTACATTGCACTAGTAGTAATAATACCGTAAAAATATATATATATATATATATATATATGTATATATATAGATCAAGAGTAATTTTTGTAAATTGAGTATTTTATTTTGGAAAAATAGATATTTCTAGTTTTTATTTGAGAAATAGTTATATTTAGAAAATAGTATTTTTATTCATTCACACGAATCATTCGCCATTTATACAAATAATTCACCATTTATACGAAACATTCATTATTCACATAAATAATTCACCATTCATAAAAAAATATTCACATCTCACAAACAAAAAAATATAAATACAATATTTTATGAAATACCCTTTTCATAAAAAATAAAAAATTTAGTACCATATTAACCATTTTTTCTCTTTTATCAAAAAACCAAAGTGATTTTCTTTACCACATTTTTTTTCTTTTATGCATTTGCCGTAAATTTTCCAAATTGTTAATAACAAATCGAACTTAACTACATACTTATTTTATAGGGTTAATTTCACTACGTCCCTAAATTATATGCATCCAAACTATTTTTCCTTCTCCCCTCCCAACTTCGAAGCTCTTGAGTATCATACTTGAATTTATTCATCTCTTTATCTGATTCCCCCAAACTACTCAATTTCATCAGTAAACCCACATACGATTATTAAGTTTAAATTGCGATTAAAAATCGCGTTTTGGTTTAAATTAAAACTCAAACCACACCCAGTTTTAACCCATATTCGATTTTAACCAAACTCAAACTCAAACTTATCTTTTTAAAATTGAAAATCAACTTTTTGGATATGTTCTATTTAAAATAAAATATTTTGAACTGTTGTTTATGTATATACAAAAGTATGGTCGATGTAATCCACGGGAAAATCATAGAATTGATACATAAGAGACGGATTAACGCCGCTGAAGCTAACGGAACATTGACTCCTTCCATGGAAGTAAAGCTAGAGAAAGAGAGTTTAAAAGCGCAAACGCTTCATGTAGCTTCTGTAGATAACATCTCGTTTCAAATCCGTGCAGAGACGTTTGAGCTAGTGAACATGGCGCAATGGGACTGTAGCTGTAGAGTTTGGCAGTTAACTGGTTTACCATGTCACCACGCGGTCACGATTATCAGCAGCAACGGTTATAGTCTCTATGAATACTGCTTAAGATATTTCACCATTGCGAATTATAGGATAACTTATTTGTTGTCGATAAATTCGGTTTTGTTACTAGGAGAGATGTTCCGCGAAAATTATGGTGGTTCTACGATGACCGTGACACCACCACCAACAAGACCTCCATCAGGAAAACCGCCGAATTTAGAAAACGCCGGCATAAGAAGTGATGAAATGTCAGCTACAATATAGTAAGTGCGAAGGACTTGGTCACAACAAATCAACTTGTAAATACTATCTTCTTGACTGTTAACTATTTTAGATTACGGTTTTTAAAATCTCATGAAAATTAAAACACCAAACTTCTTAACTTTGTTTGATTTTACAAAGATTCATATAACCCCAACGNNNAAAACACCAAACTTCTTAACTTTGTTTGATTTTACAAAGATTCATATAACCCCAACGATGATTTTCACTCTCTACTCATTACAACAAACCAAAGGGTTACATTACAAAATCATCAGATTGAGATTTAACAATAATAATAATGATACATAGAATAGATTGAGTTTCTCAGACTGCTTTTGCTCTTTGTTTCTGCAGCCAAATCATAAACTTAGCCATGGACATTGCTTCCTTGCGTGTTCAGGAACTAACTTAGCCACCATCTCAAC
>OVBE01017031.1:0-10625 GCA_900406425.1 Iberis pinnata | reverse complement strand
ATCTCAAAAACCATAAGCACAGTTTCAAATCCCAAAAGATACCAATCTCAAACAACTTCTTTGACCGAACTGTTTACCATCACTAAACTAATAACTTGTTTCCTACTCTGAATCTCAAATCAATCAAGTACCAAATCATATCAACCAACTCTTTAAATTCAATTAAGTTCAGATACATGCATTCTCACCTATGGTATATCAATCAAATTACTCAAGTACTTCTTCTACCGAAATGACCATACCAAACAGAGCATCAACCGACTTTCGGTCCTGATCCTTTTTCCCCCTTTCTCACTTCTTTTTTTCTTTCTTTTCGCACTTTTCTGTGTATTTTTTTTTTGCACTTTTTAGCGTTTTTCTTTTCTTTCTTACTACTTTTTTTTATAAGCAGCCCGACAATGACTACAAACTTCTAAGTCATGCTTTCAATACTCTTTCTAAACCGGTTTTTTTATTTTTTGAAGGGAGAGAAAGAAAGGACTCAGACCGTACTGGAAGAACTTGTCGGTTTTACAGAACACTGAAGAGCAAGGTACCTAATTCTCAGAGTACATCAACACCATAAGCAAAAATAATTCAAATTCAGATTAAGTCCTATCATGGCAGAGCTAGCATCAAATCATCAATATCTCAAAAGACCAGAACTTTCAGAAACAAGCAATCAGTAATGGGGTTCCAATCTTAATCTCATCAATTCATCTAAGTCAGTAATCTAGAGAAATTGAAAACCATACCCATACTTGGTTATATATCATCATAGATTTTGATCATGGTTCCTTCGACTCTAAAAGACTCAGTGAATTCGAAATGAAAATTTTTAAAAATTCATCATTTCTGACAAAACACCCAAAATAGAACGTTAGATCCGCGTTATTAAAAAATAGAAATAACAATCAAAAACAAAGAAAATAGAAAATAACATGAGTTCTAAGTGATAAGAAAAATACTACAAACGAAGATCAGACACTCTCTCAATCAGAAAGGTGACCAAATCCATCACCAACATTGTGCTGCACATCATCCTCATCATGCTCCCTATCATCATTGATAAGATGAAGATCTCATAAATCCAAAGATCCTGAGCCACTTTTAAGAAGATATGCAAAATCAGGGCAAGTTATGATGATGTGCAAAATCAGTACACAAAATTCAGAGACTCAAGATATGAAGCCAAGACAAGATTGTGGGATGTGCAAATCTTGTGTATTCTGGATTTGCAAAGTTAGTACAATCTAGAATACACTTAAAGATCTCTTGTGCAAACTTTGGGGCAAAAGAATGACTATGTGCAAAATCAGTACCCCCACCCTCAGGAAACTTCAGGAAGTGCAAGAATGGGGGAAACTAATTATGCACATGTCTAAAAGGCAAAGGAGCCTCCAAAATGAACAAAGCCATAACATGGGCTTGATTCATATTGGATAAGATTCTGCATGTGGTCCCAAAATCAAAAGTAAAAGCAAAAGCAAAACAAAAATTAAGAAGATTCAAACAATTGTAGTGCTTTAAACAATTGCAACTTTGTCCCTCAACTTTCAAACATATTTGTGGCGGAATGTTTAATGATTTTGGGGCTTCCATGTCTTGTAAACTCTATAAATATGAGCCTAAGTCTACCTTTGTAAACTTTAAGTTTGAGAGAAATAATCCCTCTTCAATATACTCTCATTCTCTCTAAAATATTCTCACACATACTCTTAAATACTGTCACTCTCAAATCTATCCAAAGCTATTGTCCACCATTCTCCTCCATTCTACATGAGATAAAATCTCAAAAATCAACATGGTATCAGAGCATAAGCTTCTTGAACCTCTCAATATTCCGCATTTTATGGTTCATTTGGTTTAGTTTTCTGTTTTAATCGGTTATTCAAAGTTTAATCGGTCAAAAATGGTTTCTTTGAGCTTTTGAATGTGTTTTTAAGAGTTTAATCGGTCAAAAAAGTTTTGGTAAAGCTTCATGTTCGTAGCCTTTCTATTTTGAAGCATTTGCTTCTGTTTTTCGAGGGCTGGAAAAGAACTTGAAGCTTCATTCTTGTTTGAATCGGTTTTAGAACTCTAGTTCTGTTACAATCTGTTTTTGAAGCTAAAAATCTTCTGGTTTTAAGTCTGGGTTTATAAGTTTCTTTCCTCTAATTCTTTCAATGTTCTTGAAGCATTGATTCTATATTAAAAGGCTAGAGAAAGGATTTGAGACTTAAATCCTTGTTTAAGACATTTTCAAGGCTTTAAAATCTGTTTTGAAGCTAAAAGCTTCTAGTTTTAAAATTTGCGTTTATAAGCTCCTTCCCTCTAAGTCTTTCAATGTTCTTGAAGCATTGATTCTATGTTTAAAGGCTAGAGAAAGGATTTGAAGCTTAGATCCTTCTTTAAGCCATTTTCAAGGCTTTAAAAATCTGCTTTGAAGCAAAACAGCTTCTGGTTTTGTTTAAACCAGTTTTTCATGAGTTTGAGGCTTAAAGCTTATGTTTTTGATCTTTTTATTCGGTCAAAAGGTTTTTAAAACCTGTTTGAAGCAAAAGCTTTTGTTTTTGAAAGGTTTTATTCGGCTTTGAGATGTAAGAAAGAGGAACCAAGTTTTTTAAAGCTTGTTTACAAGTTGGACTTTGCCCTTATGGGTGGAAGTGAAAGGGCTTGATGAATCATCTTACTTACATCTCTTTAGAAAAGAGATCCATGAACACTTGTCTCTTATTAGTCTAAATTTTCATGATGAATCCAAGAAGAGAAGAGAACCATGGTTGCTTTGCTCCAAATGGGTATAAGCTCATGATGAATCCAAATCTCTAAGGGACAAAAACCCTTCCTTAAAGAACAAGAAAGAACCATGAACTCTTTGCTTCCATTAGCTTAAGAATCATGTTGAATCTGTCTTGGTGATAGGGAACCATGGTTACTTTATTTTAAGTAAAACATAAGAGCCATGATGAATCCGAAAGTTTGGGAGAAGAACCATGATTTCTTTACTCTTATGAGTTTAAGAACATGATGAATCTTAACTTCTTAAGGGACAATACCCTTTAAGCTAGTGAATGAGATCTATGTCTTCTTTACTTTGATAAGTTCAAGAAGCATATTGAATCCATTATGTTCAAAGGATAGTGATCCTTGTATCTTTTGTTTAAATAAGAAAAAGGAACATGGTGAATCCAAAATCCTTGTTTAAAAGAGATCCATGAACATTTCAAGTTTATAAGTGTTAATGTCATGTTGAATCCAAAAGAAAAGGCAAGCCCAAAACAAAGAGAACCATACATAGTGTGATGAATCCAAATTGGTTTGGGAATCTCTCTAAAAGTTATAAGGTTCAATGAAACATCAACCAAGTTGCTCTTCGGATCATACTCTAAGTCTCGGCTATATCCAAAATTATTGACTAAAGTTGTTAAGCCATGATTAGTCAAGCATTAGCCAAGTTACTCTTTGGTTTTTGTTGGCTTGTTGTTTAACCAAGTCAAGACAAGGCCAAGTTGCTCTTCGGTCTTAGTCTTAGCCTTGGGTGGTTGAAAATCTAGCCAAATTACTCTTCGGCTAAAGAAAACCCAAGTCAAGATAAGGCCAGTTTTCTCTTTGGATCTTACTTTCTTGGATAAGTTGTCTATGCCATTTTAAAACATGGCCTAAAGAGTGTTGTAAAACCATGCACAAGACATGGTCTTTAAGTTGTAAGACCGAAACAAACTTTGTCCAAGTTGCTCTTCNTTGTAAAACCATGCACAAGACATGGTCTTTAAGTTGTAAGACCGAAACAAACTTTGGCTAAGTTGCTCTTTGGCCTTAGATTTAGTCTCGGAAATTCCAAAGCCTTAGCCAAGTTGCTCTTCGGCCAAGAGGATTTAGAGTCAAAACTCTAAGGTAGTCTCGGCCTTGTGTTCTAGCCCTAAGTCTTGACCAAAAGTTTTCTCGGCTTAGGACTCGGATCTTGGTCCTTTTAAATATGTATCGGTCCATTGTGACCATTTCAAAATGTTTTTAAAAATCATAGTGTGAGATCCAAGGATAATAAAGAGTTAAACTCTTTGGTCCTTGATGTATCCAAACACTTGAAGTTTTCTCAAAAATCCCTAAAGTGTGTGTGAACCAAAGATAAGAAAGGATTGTTTTCTTTTGTGTTTGATTGCTCCAAACACTTAGAAATTTTTTTCAAAACCGTAGTGTGAGAACTAAGGATAATAAGAAGTTAAGCTCTTTGATCCTTGTTGAATCCAAACACTTGGAATTTTTAAAATTCTAAAGTGTGAGAACCAAATATAATAAAAGATGATTCTTTTCGTCTTTGATGGATCCAAACACTTAGAAAAATGTTTGAAAGTTGTCTTGGTATGTTGAGGGTTGAGAACCTTAAACAATTGTTCATGATGAATCTAAAACCCTCACAGAACCTTTTGGATATGATTCATGGTAAACCATGATGATCCATTCATTCTATTGAAAGTCTTATAGAAAGGACTAACCAATTTATTCTTATTCCTTGTATGAAACTTTGAAGTGAGGGGGAGTTTTTAACATAATTCTCAAGTCTCACCAAAAATGGCCTAAGTGGCCGAATAGTATCAAAGTGGCTAATGGCCAATTCTCTAAACTCAATATCTCCTTTATGTTAAGATTTGCTTGGTTTCCTAAGTCCTAGTCTCTTGAAAAGATTGTCTAGATCGATTGGATATGTTTGCTTAGTTTGATATTGGAAGATAAATTGAAAGTGGTTTAATTGTTTATGCATGTTCAATCATGATGTAGCTTAAGTTGCGCTAGATATGATTAAATTCAGTCTAGGGTAGATTCAAAATGATTATTTTTGATGTTTGTTTGTGGCTTAACTCTAGGTTAAAAAGTTCTATCTTGTTCACACATGCTTATTATTCCTAGATAAAACAATCTTAAATCTATTCTCACTTAAAAGATGGGCTTAAATTGTTTAATTTAGCTGCATGAAATGTTTGCAAAAGTTTATTCTCAAGCTCTTAGTCATTGATAATTAGCATCATATACTAATGGATGTTTTGTTGATTGTTGTGTAGATAACTCCCCACCTTAATCATGAAGGGGGGAAATCAAGAAACACTCATGATCAAGGCGTCTTGGCCAAAATAAGCATCAAGTAGAGATCTCGGCAAAATTCTAGTCCAAAGAGACCATGAAGAGGTCTTGGCCAAAAGAAGCATCAAGAAGAGATCTCGGAAAAAATTATGTGCAACATCGAGCTATCGGGCCAAGGTGTCAAGATCGAGCCATCAAGCCAACGTTTTGAACAACATCGAGATATCGGGCCAAGTTGTGGGTAACATCGAGCTATCGGGCCAAGATATTACGATCGAGCCATCGGGCCAGGATCGGGTAATGGATTGAGCCACCATCGAGAAACTTCAAAATTTTGAAGATTCGACCAAAACCAATGGACTATCAACCAAATCAAGTTTTCTCAAGCCATTTGAAGTGGGGAAGACTCTTGAAGAAGATTTATAGCCATGGGATAAGTTTTGGCCGAACATTCCACATTTGGATTGAAGGATGATCATATTAATATAATCAAGATGGGACTAATAGCTCATGAAGCCAAAATCAGAAGAGAACAAAGGAAAAGGGTCTTAGAAGAAACCTTAGAAGAAGTGGTAGTCCCAGAGGCTATCATTCATGAAGATCAAAGCAATGCATTGCATGTGATGGTCAAAGTTGAGAAGTGGGCAGAATAGACATAGGTGCACTCCAAAGAAATTTCTGATCGAACCAAGAGGGTGATTGACACAAAAGAAGATATTATGGAACCTATACTCGAGAAGGAACAATCTCCAAGTGGATTCATCCTAATCAAAGCTCGGATGAAGGATTTATAAGAGTTTCAAAATGAAGGAGACAGAAGAAGAAAATCTCGGACATAGGTCCAATATTTCAAAGTTTCCGTCCAAACAAGAAGGAAACAGCTCATGAACTTAATTCTTCTAAAAACTAGACTCAAAATGAGTCTAAGGAAGGTGGACCGGACCCCAAAGCCTGTATGGCCAAGAGGTGATGGTCTATTCAAGACAGATGATCGAATCTGGTAGAATCTGCCGGTTGTTAAAGATTGAGACAATAACCCAACAAGAATGGTTCAACTTCAAGAAGGTTTTCTCATGATAAGATCAGAATAGTAGCTTCTAAAGATGAAGAAAAGATCCAAAGTACTAAAAGACATAAAGGATTTGGCCAAATCACCTAACCATAAGACTATACTCTTTTTCCCTTGATATGGTTTTTAACCAAATAGGTTTTACATATCAAGATTTTAATGAGGTAGATCTTTATGGTTCCAATCTCAAACCATTCATCAAGGTTAAAGATTAAGGGGGAATATTGAAATGAAGAACCCCTAATCTTGAGGGTCTATACTCTTTTTCCCTTAGTGAAATTTTATTCCATGAGGTTTTCGTCACTAAGGTTTTTAATGAGGTAGATCTTCT
The DNA here is from genome assembly GCA_900406425.1 of Iberis pinnata. Lineage (NCBI taxonomy): Eukaryota > Viridiplantae > Streptophyta > Magnoliopsida > Brassicales > Brassicaceae > Iberis > Iberis pinnata. Next base: position 4,188 of record OVBE01017031.1, on the reverse strand, counting down.
TGATTCCAAGCTTAACCTAATCCCATTGAGTTAAGCTTGAGGGGTAGTGATAAAACAAAGATCTCATTTGAAGAAGATGAAGATCTCATCAAATCTAAAGATCCTGAGCCACTTTTCATAAGATGTGCAAAATCAGGACAAGTTATGAAGATGTGAAAAATCAGTACACAAAGTTCAGAGACTCAAGATATGAAGCCAAAACAAGATTGTGGGATGTGCAAATCTTGTGTATTATGGATGTGCAAAATTATTACAATCCAGAATACACTTAAAGATCTCTTGTGCAAACTTTGGGGCAAAAGAATGACTATGTGCAAAATCAGTCTTCCCACCCTCAGTAACTTGAGGAAGCGCAAGAATAGGGGAGACTAATTCTGCACATATCTAAAAGGCAAAGGAGCCTCCAAAATGAACAAAGCCATAACATGGGCTAGATTCATTTTGGATAAGATTCTCCATGTGGTCTCAAAAGTAAAAGTAAAAGAAAAAGCAAAAAACAAAAGCAAAAGCAAGAAGATTCAAACAATTGCAACTTAGTTCTTCAAACAATTTCAACTTAGTCCCTCAACTTTCAAACATATTTGTGGCAAAAAATTTAAGGATTTTAGGGCTTCCATGTCTTGTAAACTCTATAAATATGAGCCTAAGGCTACCTTTGTAAGCTTTAAGTTTGGGAGAAATAATTTCTCTTCAATATACTCTCATTCTCTCTAAAATATTCTCAACATTCTCACACATACTCTCAAATACTCTCACTCTCAAATCTGTCCAAAGCTATTCTCCACCATTCTCCTCCATTCTACATGAGATAAACTCTCAAAAATCAACAATCATCGCTGTGACGTCTCGGTGGTCTGAAACATCTGGAAACAGTCCTCAGAATCATCCGCATTAAGCTGTTATTATCCCTCATCAACTTGTTGTTCCGCTACGCAATCTGCTCAGCCTGAGTCATATCATCCCGAACTGGTGGAAGCATGTACTCAGGAATCTTCTCAATGTCGGGAAAATCAAGAACCTCAGCTGGTAATCTCATCATCATCAAGGGTCGGGGCTCGAGGTTCAACATCAACAGCTAAATATTTAGCAAAATCACAAAACCAAGGAGTAGTCACAGCAGATTTATTGAGTCTAGGGATAGAAAGATTCTCATCCATTATAGTGCTGAGAGCATAAATTTGCTCCTCAGGTAAATTTTCATGTGTAGGAACGTCATCTTCGACTGTAAGTCGGGAAAGGTGATCTGCAACTCCATTCTCTATGCCCTGCTTATCTTTGATCTCTAAACCGAATTCTTGTAAAAGAGAAATCCAACGCAGTAATATGGTTTTAGCATCCTTTCTAGAAAGAAGATACCTCAATATCGCATGATCGGTGTGGAGTACCACGTTGGATCCTACTAGATAGGATTTGAACTTCTCAAAAGCAAAGACAATGGCTAAAAGCTCCTTGTAAGCTGTTACATATTTCCCTTGAGCTATATCGAGCGTCCTAGAACCATAGTAGATGACATGGAGCTTCTTATCCGTTCTATGTCGAAGAACAGCTCCCACAACAAAATCACTTGCATCACACATCTCCTCAAAAGGAAACTCCGAAACTGGTGGTTGGACAATTGGGGCACTTACCAAGGGTCCCTTGATCGCTAGAAAGGCGTATTGGCATTCATCATCCCATTCGAACTTGACATCCTTGTACAACAACTTAGTGAGAGGTCTAACAATCTTTGAGAATTCCTGACTAAAACTTGTATAGAAGCCTGGATGATCAACAAAGCTGCGAATATCCTTTATAGATTTTAGTGCCTGCAAGTTTGTCATTATCAATCTTAGCTTTATCTACCTCAATACCGTTCTCAGAAAATTTGTGTCCTAACACGATTCCATTAGTCACCATGAAATGGCACTTCTCCCAGTTTAGTACCAAGTGTTTCTCTTCAAATCTTTGAATAACCCTGCATAGATTAGCAAGGCAGACATTAATAGACAGAGAAATCATCAATGAATACTTCGATGGTGTCTTCAATTAGATCACTAAAGATAGACATCATGCATCGCTAGAAGTTAGCTAGGGGATTACACAGTCCAAAAGGCATCATGCGATAAGCGTAGATACCAAATGGACATGTGAATATCATCTTCTCCTAGTCATCTAGGTAAATGGGTATCTGAAAGAAATCAGAGTAACCATCTAAGAAACAGTAATAAGGGTGATTAGTCAATCTCTCAAGCATCTTGTCAATAATAAAGGAAAATGATCTTTGCGAGTTGCTGCATTCAGTCTCCTATTGTCAATGCACATTCTATGACCTGTAAGAGTTATAGTTGGAATCACTCATCTTTTTTCTTCTTAACAATTGTTATTTCCCCTTTCTTAGGGGCTACAAGCACAACACTAACCCAGTTACTATCAGAAACAGGGTAGATAATTCATGCATCTAAAATTTTCATGATTTCCTTCTTAGCAACATCTTTCAAGTTAGGATTTAACCTTCTCTAATTTTCGATAGAGGTCTTAGATTCTTCTTCTAGATGTATCCTATGTAGGCATAAATCTGGTGAAATCCCTGTGATATCATCTAAGGTGTAACCTAGAGCTCTATGATACTTTCTTAGTTGACAAAGAAGCAAAGCGATCTCTACGTTATTCAAAATCAGCATTCACTATCACATGGTATGTAGAATTAGGACCTAGAAACGCGTACCTTAGCCCTGCTGGGAGGGGTTTAAGTTCCAGTTTTGGAGCTTTTAACTTGCTCCACATATTAGTAATGGGCGTAGGGTACAGTTTAGGTGGAGACTTGGCAGATATCTCCACTAATGCCACATAACCAGTCATCTCCTCAGTCCTCCTACTATAGTCCAACATCCTTGTGTAAGCTGAAACATCACTACTAAGAGAGATAAACTCATTAGTAGCGTTAGTTAATGCAATCTCTAATGGATCTTCAAACAAAAATGTTAGCAACTCCCTTAACAGCCTCTGTAATGGTGTCAACTCAAAAGGATTTGGCATCTAAATGTGGTTTCTTCAACACTTCATATAGATTGAAATTCATAACCATGTCACCAAAATGAAGATCGATCTTGCCTTTCTTCACATTAATGATAGCACCAACAGTTGTCAAAAAGGGTCTTCCCAAGATGAGAGGGTCTTTTGGGTTCATTTTCAAGATCCAAAACCACAAAATCGGTTGGTACAAAGGCTGTCCCAATCTTCACAGGTAGGTTCTCAAGATCTCCAATGGGATACTTCATAGAGCAATCAACTAGAACCAATGAGATCTCCATCCCTTTGATTTTGGTCATACCAAACCTCATAGCCACCAAGAAAGGCATGGGATTTACAATAGATCCTAAATCGCAAAGAGATCTAGGAAAAATGATGTCTCCAATTTCCATGAGATTAGGCATGTGGTTCTGTATGATTGAACTGCGGTCTTCTCTGATCATCATCGCACCTTCTTCTACGGTAATCTTGCATGTGAGCATGCTTTTGATATATTTCCTTAAGGAAGGAATCATTTGGAAAGCATCAGAGAACGGTAATCTAACAGTCAGTTCTTTGATCATCTCCTTGCATTTTGCATCCTCTAGTTCTTTTCTAGACTTCATGGGTTGCACTACATATGGAACATTCGGTTTGTAAACCTAAGTTGGAACTGCAGCTGTCTGGGAGGAGGGATCGTTTGATCTCTGTATGGATCAATCGATCTCCTTATTTTTCAAATTAATATCAGTAGGATCGATAGATCCATAGGGGATCGATCGATCTCTTTTTGCAGAGCTTCCGGTCTCAGCTGGATCGATCGATCCAGGTACAGGGATTGATCGATATGAAGTTTCTAGGTTTTTCTGTAACATAGGATCGATCGATCCCTTAGGGGATTGATCGATGTCTTCTTTGGCATCTTTTTCAAAATTTTCCAAATCTACAATTTCGTCAAATTCATCAACTTCTTCTACCAGACATTCATTAAGATGTTCTTTCCTTTTATTTTTGGGTAAAGATTTGCCACTTCTCAATGTGATAGTGATAGGTTAAGAATTTAATCCTAACTAATATTGCAGAGAACAATTCAAAGAAGTATAGAAATATATCGAATCCACGGAGACCAGAAATGCACGTTCGGTTTAAAACTTCGAATATGGCTAAAGTGAGAATAATAGATTTGATTGTGATCAAAAC
>OVBE01017029.1:0-10626 GCA_900406425.1 Iberis pinnata | reverse complement strand
ATAATAAATTTTATACACCTTAGTAATAATTAATATATCAATCTCACTTTAAATTATATTTTTGTGTTAACTAATTAATTTATTTAATTAAGAAAATTTTAGTGATGTTTAATTAATAGATTTTATGAAAATGAAACAAACGCAAGGTTGGCTCGCCCAACATTTAACCTAAGGTTGGTGTCAAGGTCATTTGTGATTCGGTCCCGTGGTTGGTTCTCCTAGCGCCTCCGCCGCCCTTCTCTCTCTCTCTATTTTAGTTTTTTTCGGTGTTGGTACAAGTTCTTTCAATGCTAGGGTTTCAGTAGGCTTCTTCTCAGGTAAAGGGTTCGGGTGGGTCAAGGCATCTCTAAAATATGCGTGGCCGATGTAGGACTCGCCAGGGGCTTTGGCCATCGGTGCAGTAATCTGCGAATGGATTCCCGCTCGACTATCAAGCTCTTATGGTGATTCTTAGCCCCCTCGCGACCTTCCATCATTCTCCTCTTCTTTTTCCCGATAGTGAGCTAGATCCTCTTCATGTTGGCGGTCGTCCGAAATTCTAGCTCACGATGCTGGTTGTAGCCAAATCACCTCTTGGCCTTGCCTAGGTTTTTGTCTCAAGAGTGCCGTCTGATATACTATGTTTTTAGCATATTTTTACTCTTGTTTTGCATTCATTCTACCTAGATTCATGTGCATTTAGGTTAGTTTAGCATGCATTTGCATTTCATTTCTATATGCGTTAGAAGCAGAAGAACCAAAAACGTGGACCGAAAGAGCTTAAAAGGAGCAAAAAGATGAAGAATGGAGTTGTACCGGTTTAAGGTACGGCCGGTTTGTCTAAACTGGTACTAGCGATAAAGAGGAATACCGGTTTAAGGTACCGCTTTGCACAAACTGGTACGAGCATAATTTAACGACCAGAGGCTAAGCATCGGTATTGTGTACCGGTTTTCTCAAACCGGTACACACAAAGAAATTCAATACCGGTTTGGCGTGCTGAAAAAGTAAACCTTGGACTTATCCTTTTTGGTTTAAACCCAATTTTAATTGGGTTAATCCAAATGTTTATGGGTTAACCCAATGCTTGATTAGGATACTATTTAAACACTTTTACCTCATTTTTAGGTATCTTATGCTTTGTCTTTGATTTTTTTCTAAGAAGAACATTTGTAAAACTTTGGATCTTTTGCTTATTTTAGTTTGATTTGTTGCTTTTAATTGTTTCTTTTCTTCAAAATCTTCTTCTATCTATGGCTAAACATATTTCTAGTCTTGGATTTGGTGTTTACCCAATGGATAGTGAGTAGTTCCTTTTTAAGCAAATGGTTAGGTAGATTAGGTTGATTAAGTAATGAATCATGATGTTTAATGTTTAGTTTTCATTAATCCTCATGTATTTGATGTTCTTAATGCTAGATTTAGTTTGATCAATTGAATCTAGATCATAGGTTGATTTGTGCCCGAAAGGTGTTCGATGAAATTCATGAACCAATCACTGCGCTAAATGAGGCATAACCAAAGAGATTTGTGTTAGTTAGTTTAGTGGTTAACCATGGATTAGAGTTTAATGTTTCATAATTGTATAATTATCCAAGAGATTGTCTTAATTACATGATTAGAAAAATGACTAATGCCATGAGAATGTATTAGTCTATTTATGGAATCTTAGACCAAAGGTTAGCTTAATAGTTAGTATTGAACATCATGGGAAGTTACTTAATCAATCAAATCAATAATATATGCCATTTGCTTAGCCATTTTATCTTTGAAATTCAAGTTTAATATTCAGTTGACTTTTATCCATTTCTGTTGACTTTTGATTCTTGTTGACTTTTGTTGACTTTTTAATTTATGCATGTTTGAGTGTTTAAAACCAAATCAATCTTAATGGCTTAGACTAGATATGATTCATATATGATTAGTGTGTTGAATTTCCTGAATTTGGATTGATTTTTAAGTGTTATAATGACATGAGTAGACTTAAGGTATTTGCTTAAATATAAGTTCGGCAAAACTGTGTTTATCACCGTCCCTCTCCGATCTGGTATGGTCTTTGCTTTCTCGTTTGGAAAAATTAGATTTTTGGTTGTGTTGCTTTGTTAGGCTGCTTTTGCTGTCCCTGTTTTCCTCGAGCACATGGCTATGTTTTATTGTCAGATTTTGGTTATTGGGACTTTATGCTCTCCTTTTCTTGTGGATGGCCTATGACATGGGTTGAGTGCTAGTTTTGGTTCTTGTTTATGCTTCGTTTAAATTGATTTTTTCGTTTGTTTGCTCTGGTTTGATCCTTCGCTTCATCTTTTATGGTGTAGTGTCTTATGGTAGCAACGAGTCGCTCCTTTCTTCTACCTTTGAAATATGAATGAGATCTCATCTATCGTTGGCAACTCTCTTTAGGCGTCTCCCAACGTATTTATCGTCTTCAACATTACCAGTTCAATGCAAGGTTCAAGTCATCGTTTCTTTCTTCCTTTAGTTTATGGTGGAGTTGTTCGGGTTCTTTGTGAGGTAGTATATGATTCACATCAGGAGGTCTCGCCAGCAGTTGTTTGAATTTGAATTATCTTCAACACCTGGCCCAATCTCTCGGAGCTTTGGAGCTGTCAAGTGTTCCATTCCTTTGCCTTTCTTTGGGTATGTTAGTTGTTCCCTCATTTCAGTGCTGGGTGGTTGTCTTTTGATTTTGTTACCATTTTTATTGTGTTATTTTGGCTCTGGAGATCTAATCTATGATACGCCGGCTTTGTTTTGCGAAATTGTTGCTACCCGTCTCATTGTTTTTAATCTAATAGAAGAAGAAAATAATAATAATACCTAAAATGTCTAGATCATATGAAGATGTTGATTTAATCAAATATAACTATACTATACGAGACATTTATACCTTGAATTTGTCTATGACACAACGAGACGCAAGGAGAGTTTTTTCACAAAAGTATGTGGTGACTTGATTCAGATATATCGATGACGGAAGCGGTGAAGTAGGGCTAAATTCGGTTATGTTCCCTCCAGTTTCCTACTCTCTCTTTTATACAAAATGGATTCCTTATTTAATACGATTATAATGTAAATATTACAACCCCTCTAAGTGATATTTGTTTGCTTGTAAGGGATTCTAGAGATTGAAGTGACAATAATTTTACTAAACGATACAATTTTATTCTACAAAATATTACAACGGGACTAGTTTCGATCAAATGATTTAATGTATATCTCTTATAATTAGCATTTTTTCACCGTAATATAAAGATTGATTATAAAGTTGATTTTGTAGATTCAAATGGTAAAAAGTTTTTATACATAAAATATGTTTTGTGCATAATTTCGAAAACATTACAAAATTTTAAAATACCACAAATATTTTAGTATGGAATAGTTTACAATTTTTTTTTATCAAAATACACATTAGTTTGGAAAGAATATCATGATATGTATGGTGACACTAACAAAGAATATTGCATCGATATTTATTTGGGCTTAGTTAAACCTAGAACTGCATATTTTAATTCCTTTCAACAAACTTTAAAGCAACACATTAAAAATAATTGTGTTGTTACTGTAGAAATTGCGGCTCCTCTCTGCGACCGTCCAATAGAAAAGTCAAAACAAATTTTAAATTTATTAATTTGGTCTTTGCTCATTCAAGGCATTTGTGTGTTAGTGTGATCGGGAATAATTTAACTTTGCATAATCCTTTTTTCTTTCTGACAGCCATTGATCAGTTGATGTGCCACTTTTGGTCATATGTAACATGCTTCTATATTTTAATTTTATATGATTGGATTTAGTGTATCTGATACTCCCACACTCTTTTAAAAATTTCAAACGCTATACACACAAAATATGAAGTTTTTTTCTTTTTATTTTTACATATTTCTAGCATAAAAATAAGAAATGTAGGTCTTGGAAATAATCTAGATCGAATAAAGGGTGTCAATGTCATGAGTCTCATGACAATCAACATATGCGATTTCTTAGGCGAAAATTATTTTTTTGTTTTTGTTTTTGAATGCAATAGTAGAAGGCTATTAGGTTCCTTAAAGGTATAGAACGAATAAACTTGAATTAAGAAAAACAATAGAAAAACTTTGATCAAATGATCTAAAAAATGTGAAAACAGAAGTGGAGTTGAGATGATGATCCTTTCATTAACTCTAAAAATCATTAGTAGTGTGACCGTAATTCACGCTTTAAGAATCCTAGAATACAACTATTTGAAACTGAATATAAAAAAGTCGATATCAGAGTCTACAAATTATATGTTCAGTGATATAATCTCGGGGAAAAGGACTTACTTGTCGAGAGAGAAGACGAGAAAATTTGAGAGTGATTAAATGAATTTTTAGCGTGTAAAAATAGTGAAGATCGAATTAGAGAAGACTGGCTTATATAGCCGAGTGACTTGAAGCACAAATCAAGAGAAGTTGAAGATCGAGGTGAAAAATTAGGGACGGTTATGACTCATTCAAGCGCATGCGGATTAGAGAGGGATCCGATTCGGTTTGGATTCTGGCTTAACCAAACTCAATTTAATTATTGGGCCAAAAATTGTCATAGAAAATTTCTCAAAAAATGATACTTCTTATTTCCAATTCCCCAACGACCCAAATACATGCGCTGAGCCGAGCCGGTTGGTCGGCGGTGGCTTGTATGTTTGGGTGATCCATCTCTCTCCCATACACGATAGTGTATTCAATCCAATTGAACTTAAGCATGTCATCTTATATATAGTAGTGAGAAAATGTCCTCACTTTTTCAATGTGAGATATTTTACACTTGTTGGACTTAGTCAACGCTAAGTCGACATTTTGCATGTTTAATTTATTCTCTTTTTATCTTCAATTCTCATTCAAATTACATTCAAATTTTACAAGTGAATATTCTATTTTAGAGTGCTTGTTACAAGGTTTCTGATATACTCAAAATCCAATCATTCAGATGAACATTTTCACCGAAAAATCACCTGAACATTAGTAACAATTATGATTCATAATTTAAGTTCCAACAAAAAAATCATTTGCAATAAGTGTGCCAATTGGCATAAGCTACATATATATGAACTGATCTATGTTCTCCATAGATCTAAGCTTAATAAATTAAAATACACTTAAAACACAACACATGTAAAGTGCACACCAAATACGATTTATGAACAAAAAGATTTTTTTTTGTTGTTGCACAAACATGCTATTCTATTACTCAAATTTGAGATAGTGTGGTTTAGCCACACCAACATAAAATTATTCGACAAAAATAAAGATATCAATAAAGATTTATCAACGAATATGGAGAATCCAAAATCTTGTTAAACGAGCCAAATGGTTAGCTTTAGAAATTAACGATCTAGGTATATAGATGATGGTAAAAGTAAGTACTTATTAGTAGTCTCAAAGTCTGGCTAAGTCCTGCAATTTCATGGAGAAGTTTGGTCACTCATCTTGTTTTTAAGTTATAGAGATCACATTTTAGCAACCAGTCCCAAAAGTTTGACGGAGTTTTGGGCGGATGCTACACTGCTTGACACAAGTGTTGGAACCAATATTTTTTCATGTGACTATTACCAATTTTTTGGTGAATTTTTAGGTGAAGACGTGTACTAATCGGATGAGTGCATCGATATTCTTGTAATGAGCACTATAATGTGTAATATTTATTTGCCAAGATGAGTTAAATGAATGAGAATTAGTGTTGCAAAGTGAATAGTTTTAAAAGTTTAAAATTACAAATTGTTGTTTTAGTGTTGACTCATGTCAAAGTGGTTATTTTATCTCACATTGGATGTTTGATAATTTTCCTCTAGTGTATAAATGGGTGATCTTAAATGGAAATTCAAATTTACTTAATACACTATATTGTATGGTAGAGAGATAGGCCACCTACACGAATATTCACCCAAGATCCGATGGACGTTTCAACCTCCCTCGGCTTGCAGATCAAGTCTCCTTGGTTATATAGTTGAGCCTTCTTTCATTTTCAACTCACTTTTTACTTACCAAAATTTTCCTCGATCTCTCTCGTCTTCTTCCTCTTAAACATAAGAGCAAGTCCAACACTTATATTTAAGCGGCTCTTAACAAAAAATATTAATAAAAAATTCAAAAGTAAACTCAATTGAAAAACACGATCCTTAAATGGAGACTTCTGAAGTCGATTCTTAATGGTTTTTATCAAAAATATTAATAAAAAAATGTTTAAGATTCTTAAATGGATTTTTGCCATTGTACATGGTCTAAGTCAAACACCCGAGACTATAATATTGGAACGTTAAGTCGTAGACTTGATTTCAAATATTTTCGAATCTATTTCACGGTTGTATTATAAAACCCATGAGGCGTAGCACAAACAATTTTTAGAACTAAAGAAAGAGATTATCATATCTACTCCTCTATGATTCTCATAACTTTTTCTCATTTTATCAAATTTTTAAAATTTAGTATTTTCACATCTTACACACCAAATAATCTATTCTAATTAAATATAAAGCTGAGAGATTGTTTAGACTTGGTTCAAAGCTTTGATACAAACAGTATGAGGACTTTCATTTAGAGTCGTACTAATGTGGTGAGTGTCCCACCATTGGCATCCAAAATCCAAATAATTATATATATATAGTGGACAATATATAAAACGTAACAGGAGATTTGTGACAGGAAAGGATGATTCGCTTTGGCCTTGCAAAGATAACCTTTAGCAAAAGACTTCGTTTTTTATAATGAAAGAACTTATAAGGAAAGATATCATCGTATTTCTATCCGGGCGTATTATATTGTCTTTAATATTTAACAAAAAAAAAAAAAAAAAAACAAAGCAAATACTATATAATAGTATTGTATAGTATTTTCTTAAAAACAATAAAATATAGATTATCTATTTGATACGCAATGGATATGATCGTTTAATAATAATAATAGAGTGAATAAGAGTAGTTGCAGTGTGAGCAGGTGCACATCAAAAGCAGGGAACCCACAAGCGACCATCACAAGATCAATGGCTGAGATTTAATGTTATTAATCTTTCATGTATCGGAATCTTGAGACACAGTTGGGCTTCCACGTCCACAGATGTCCAAATAATGTACCTTTCATTTACTTCAACTTATAAATTCTTTAGGAACAGTTTGTGTGTGTGTGTGTGTGTTTGATCATTTCTTCCCGTTTGAAGAGGAATACAAAGTTAGAGCATTTCCACATCCTAGAAGTTAAACCGGTCGATAAACAAACTTTTCAAAAATAAAGCCCTACACAAAAGATATATACACTTAACCTTAATTGTCTAATAAGGATTATGGGATTTATCAACATTCTCGAGTGGAATATTTAGAAAGAATCGGTTCAGTTCATCGACCAATTTTGTTAACATCATTGACGTCATCTTGTCATTATAGCGATAATTTAGATTTGATAAACATTAGGTTGGGTGCGAAGATTTGAATGACGTTGTGGTGACAGGTCGGAATCGTACACGTATTCGAAGGGTCGGTATAGTGGAAACAAATTGAAAATTGTAGAATCTCAGTCTCTTGGTGGAGGAAGAACATTGTTCCACATAGTCAAGTTACGATAGATATTTTAAAACAAAGCTTGGAGGAAGCAAAGAATGAGAACTTACTCCATAGTGAAATTGCATCTATTTACAGCAAATCTGAACGAAGCTTACCAAGATGAATATTTATATTGGAAGCAAAAGAGTCAGAATCTATGGTTAAAAAAAGATAAGAATTCTAAATATTTCCATGCTTTTGTACAAGCGTAGAGTGAAATAGGATCCTAGGGCTCTATGGAAAAATGATCGATGGTAAGCATTGGAGGAAGGGATCAAAATGATAGCTACCAATTACTTCTTGGACCTTTTTAAGAGGTCTGAAACGAGAGATTATTCTATAACATTGGGGGAGATTTCTCCAATTATATCATATATGCAGAATACAAGTCTAGTTAAGAGGTCGCGAAGGAAGATGTTAAGTGTACACTTTTCGCTATGCATCCAGAAAAGTCACATGAACTAGACGGTATGACAACGCAAGTTTTATCAACGGTATTGGGGTATCATGAAATATGACCTTACCAAATGTATTGGTGATTTCTTTCGTTCTGGTCGGTTTGATACAAGGATAAATAGAACAAACATTTGCCTAATCCTTAAAATTGATAATCCAAAGAGGATGACAGAGTTACGTTCAAATAGTCTTTGTAATGTTATTTACAAGATTATTTCAAAGTACTCTGTTTGAGATTGAGACATGTGTCACCAAAGATAATTCCGGAGACACAATCGACATTTGTCCGAGATAGGCTTATCACAAATAATTTTATAATTTCACAAGAGATGTTACATGCACTGAAGACAACTATGCCGATATGCTAGGAGTTTGTAGCTTATAAAACAGATATGAGTAAGGCTTATGATAGGATCGAATGAGATTTTTTTGAGGTAGTCCTTCTCCAATTTGGGTTTCATGGATAATGTGGAGTGTGAGGTCCGTTTCTTATCAAGTATTAATAAACGACCAAGCTAAAGAACATATAGTTCCACAACGGGGTATCCAACAAAGAGATCTTTTATCTCCCTCTCTTTTAATTATTAGTACGAAGGTTCTTATTGCGAACATAAAAAATCAAAGAAGAAAGGGAAAATTTCAAGTATTCAAATTACTCGTGACATCCCATCAATTTCTCACCTATTTTTTGCACATGACAGACTCGCTTTCTGCAAAGTAGAAAGCAGTCAGTGCCGGGAGGTTATGAATATTATAAAAAAATATGGTCATGCATCTGGTCAACAAATCAATTTAGGAAAATCATCGGTAATATTTGGGAAAAAGATTAAGGATGACTTACAAAATCACGTCAAAAGTACACTAGGTATCACTACCGAGGAGGGATGGGTTCGTATTTAAGATTCCGGAAAAACTTACACGATCAAAGAGTATTGTTTCTAATTATATTCATGAGAGACTAACTGGACGAAATAATGGATGGGCATCTAAATTTTTATCGAAGGGAGGTAGAAAGATATTAATAAAATATGTGTGGAGTTCCAACGGGAAAGATCGAGGTATTTACTAGGTTAGTTGAGATAAATTGTGTAATATAAAGAACGATGAAGGATTGGATTTTTGTTCTTTAGGAAGTTACAATCTAACAATTTTGGCTAAACAATATTGACGAATTATTCAAAATATGGATTTATTAATTTCTCGGGTCTCAAAGGGAGATACATTCGGACAGTTCATTCTCTATATGTAAAGAAGCCTTACTCTCTGTCATTTGCATGAGAGAATATTTTCATCTCGAGAACTATTACAAAAAACGATGCGTTTATAGTTAGGATCGGGACATAATATATCAATATGGCAAAATCCCTGGCACAATCCAACCAATCATCCACCTAATTTATATTAGACGCTTGCATACAAAAACATTGTTAAGAAAAATATTTATTCCATAACGGTTATATGGAGTCTTCAACATATTTGGATAAGTAGAACAATAAATCATATAATTTTACACAATTTTCATATTTATTCTTTATCAATCGATGTAAACACTCTTACTTTTATTATGCTTTTTTGTATATAATTTCTGTAATAGTTTAAACTGTAAGTAAAGGTGATCAATGCAGTCTAACCGAACCAAATTATGTGATAGAATATGATTTTATATAAACTATATAAATCGTTTAGATATACATTTATAAAAAAAACTATAGATATGAATATAGTATCATTTACAAAAATCAAAACATAAAAAACCAATGTCCACTCTACGAAAAAAAATTGTTAGTAGCTTAAATATCTCTTTTGATACTATAACAATATAATATTTATTATATAATTAAATAACAAAAACAAGTTTTTACTTTACTAAAAAATAAAAAATAAGTGTTCACTATAAGGAAAACAAATTTTCTAGCAATCTAAATATGCATTAGTTTGTTATATATTCCCTCCATTTCTATATATAAGATATTTAGAAAATTATTTTTGTTTTAAAATATAAGATATTTTCAAATTTCCATGCAGATTTTAAATATATTAAATATTCAGTTGCCAATAACAAAATACTAGCTCATTATTCATTGATTGAGGACTGTTTAATGTATTAATTTATTTACTAAAGAAAGATAAAATCTTTTTAATATACCGATTTTTAGTCAAAATATCTTATATACCCATACAAAGAGAATACTAAATAAATCAACCGAATCAAACTTATTAATAATTTTATTTTTAAATGGACAAAGTCTTATGTGCATTATGAGAAGCAAAGAAATAATAGTTATTGATTGATACGAGGAATTTCAGTAGTTTATGTGTTATCTTTTTTTGCTATTATTATAATTTTATTTAATTACTACTTTATAACTTCGCATGTCTATTATGGAAATATTATAATTTTTATTGTATTTTAATTTAGTGAATAATGCATTTTCATATTTTTTACATAAAATATGCAAAAAATTAATTTTCCAATCAATTAAATTTCTCACATTTTAATATGTATATATATATATAATTATTTTTAATTTATTTGTGATGTAATATATATATATATATATATATAAAGTGACAAACGTAAAAATATTTTTACGGGGTCCATTAAATAAAATTATAATATAAATAAAAATTAATATATTTATATTTAT
>OVBE01017028.1:0-10626 GCA_900406425.1 Iberis pinnata | reverse complement strand
GAAATTGGCTTCGTGGTTTTCAAGAAGTTGGTAAGAATATTTCATTTTTTGAAGTTTTTGATGATTTGGTATAATGATTTAAAATCTTAAAAGTTTTAATATATTTAGGTGAAGGAATTGTGTTCATGGAAGAAGAGACAACTCAAATTAGAGAGGAAACATGTGAAGACAACCTAGTTTAATATATCTATGTGATGATGTTTTTTATTAGTATTAAAAAAGACCATTATTATGAAGTTTGATCTTTTGTCCTTAATGATTGTGTTATGGTACTTGACTATTATTGTGTGAGATTATGTGATAACTGAAACTTTTGTTTTGGCTTGAATTGATTCATCTTTTAAGATTGTTGATAAAAATCATGATTTGTTCCTTTATGATTCCAAATAAAAAATAAAAATTAGTAAGAAACAATGCAAAGAGACATAAACCTATAATCAAAAAGTTGAATCTTTTGAATGAATTTAATAATAAAAGACAAATTCCACAAAACATGAAAACCACAAAAATTATTTATTGGACGTCCGCGGACAAGCCCACCTGGACGCGGACATAATTTGTCTAGTGTCCATGCGGGCTTGTCCATTTAGCGTCCGCAAAAAAAAGTGTCCATGCGGACAAGCCCACATGGACGCGGACAGGCCCAACCGACAGTCCTATTAATGAGAACCTTACCATTATTACTAGACTTGAACATTTTAGGTCAGCTAATCTGATCCTCCATATACTCGTATTTAGAGGTAAAAGATCACCTAATTTCATTAGCTATTTGGATTAATATATTTTTAGGAAACGATACAAATCGGATAAGAATAATTATTGAGGTGTCTACATTATCTATTAAAACTAAATATATAAAACTAGTTCAAAAACTAAACAATCATGATAATAATTTTTTTAATAAACATAGATTATCGTCATAACAAATATATGATATAACAAAAGTGAAAAAATTACATAAACATAAATTAGACAAAGATGCATCACCTGCACCACTTATCTACAAAACCAAGTTTTCTCATTATAAATCCAAATAATTCTCACTTAGCTTTATCAAAAGCCTTTGTAATATCTAATTTTACTGCCATAAACGGATGAATTCTCTTTCTAGTTGATAATGAGTGCAACAATTCATGTGCTAGTAGCACATTATCATTAATTTGACGTCCGGATATAAATACAGACCGGTTGATGGGAATAATTTTACTACGCATATTATTCAAATTGATATAATATATTATGAGTTTGAATATTAAATAAGTAACAATTTTAGCTACCCTACTATATATTTAGCCACATAGTACACGCCGTTATCCTAACATGAATTTTATAGATACTAGAATTTGGTCCGCATTGGGCGATTTTAATAATATAATAATTTGTATTTTTGTTTTAAATTTTTATATTTTTAATTGTTTTATTTATATATAATTCAATATTTTATTGTGTATAAAATATACTAGAGTTAATTTTTTCATGATATTTAATGATTTCAATCCAAAGTATATTAGCTGCAATTATAATATTGTCAATACGATTTTGTAATGACTTATTGTTGATCATTAGCTACGCGCATGATTACTTTTATTTTATAAGCTTAACGTAGAATTTTATATTTAATTATAAATATAATATTTATTAGGTAAAATAAATATATTAAATATTAAAATTATATCATGTTAATTAAATATTTTACTAAAATAGGGTATTTAATCTATTATTTTTCAAAATATAGTTAATATAAAACTAAACAGTGTAGATAAAGTATCCATTTAAATATTTTATGTTTTTTATATATTCTAATATATATATATATATATATATACATATCATTTATTTCATACAAAAATATATATATATATATATATATATTTGATTATAAAAGTGATTCCAAGTTAATTGGTATAACAAAAAAAAAATATATATATATATATAACTATAGTTTCATTTTATTAAGTTATTATTTTAGAAAAGTAAAATAAATAGTTTATCAAAATTTTGGTTTTTTATTTATATAGTTAGATATATGTTTGTTTAAATGGATAGTATTTAGTCACTAAGAGATATTTTAAATTGTGTTTGAAAACAAAGATAGTGCATTTATATTTTTGTTTTTTTGATGAATTTTTTTTGTTTGTTCATTTAACTAATGGCAAATAATATAATTTTAACAAACAAAAAAGTTTATTTTCTAAAAAAATCTCTTTTAATATAGAGGAATTCCTTGAAACACCATCAAAAGAAGTTCAAATTCCAAAAATACCACACTTCCAAAAGTTCCAAAAATACCACACACTCCTAAATGTTCCAAAAATACCACAAACATGGAAAGTGAATTTTAAGGGGTTAAAATTTAAAATTTTAGGTTTGAGTTCACTAAATAAAGTTTAGGGTTTAGTTTTGAAGGGGGTAGGTTTTGGTTTTGGGGTTTTAGGGTTTAAATTTGAAGTTTTAAAGATATTTCAAAATTAGTGGTATTTTTGGAAGAAAAACATTTTTGTGGTAGTTTTGGAAAAAATGTGGTATTTTTGGAAAAAAAAATGTGGTATTTTTGGAACTTTTGGGAGTGTGTAGTATTTTTGGAATAAACATAATTTTTGTGGTACTTTTGAGAATTTCCCTTTAATATATGGGAGATGTTAAAATATGAATAAATATGTTTAATGTTAAAATATGAAATTTATAATTCTAATATGAATCGGAAGTTTATAGCTATAACTAAACGAAACAGGATATAAATACTTTTTAATTTGTATTTATATTATATGATAAAAAAAATTATGTATATGTACTTTAATCTTTATTTTAAATATATATATATATATATAATATTATGGAAATGATTTCATATATAAAACTAATATATTTTTGTTTAAATATATCTTATTATACATGTATATATATATATATGTATTTGTTGAATATAAAATAGATGATTCCATCAAAATTACATATATACAAGTACATATACTTTTTTAGCTCATTGAAAATGATTATCATAGGTATATTCATTTAAGATTTTGTAAACACAATTTATTAATTGTATTAATTGTTAACTTTTATTACAACTACATTTCAGGTTTCTCTATGCATGTGCATGCGCTAGCGAACCGTCTAAATATGTATATTTAATTTTAAAATTTCTATTGTAAAAGAAAGTTCTTTATTAACCTTAATGAAAAATTTAAATTTGTATTAAACATAGATTTCTAAAAAGTAAAAGGTTTTTCCCAAAGAAATGTTTTTCGATTAATAATATAGATTTATTCCAAATTTAAACTACTAAATTCAAGGATCATCTAAAATACTGGTTAATGGATATATATAATTGCAAAATATCAGCGAGTAATTCGAATGCCTATATATAGAAGGGTCTTCATCTTCTCTTTTTGAAATGTGTAATTAGATGACATACTATCAAATATGTAAAAAATAATAATAATAAAGCTCATAATCTAGTCTTCAAAATTTACAATTATATAAAATGCGGAAAGAAGAGCCAATGAGTAAGCTCAAAGATTTGAAACAGAGATTCAATCTTTCGCCGCTTGCGAGAGTCCTCGTAAAGAAAGAAATTCAATTCTGAAAATTGGACGAAATCGTAAAACTCAAGTCGGAGATTTCTCTTTATCGATTTAGGTTAAAGTGTGTTAAACATTGAGACAAAAAAAGAAATTTCATCGGTTTATGATAAACCGAACGGTTTGGTCCAGCCAAACCAAACCGAAGCAAGGACCGAATCTGTAAAAAAAATCCCCGATCGGTTTTTTCTAACCAACTCAGTTCGGTTCGTGATACTTTGGTTCGGTTCGGTTTGGCTAGTTCGATTTGAAATTTATGCCCAACGCTTATACTGGATATATATATAATTGCAAAATATCAGCGAGTAATTTGGATGCCTATATATAGAAGGGCATTCGTCTCCTCTTTTTGAAACGTGTAATTAGATGAGATACTATCAAATATGTAAAAAAATAATAATAATAAAGCTCATAATCTAGTCTTCAAATTTTACAATTATATAAAATGCGGACTTGCGATTGCAATTTCATTTTCTCTTAACATTTTATGGTAACAAATGTCATTGTTAATATTATTTTATATGAAAGATTGTGAAACATCTAATAAATTCAGTGAATTAGTACCTTTTCTTTGTAATAGGATAATCAATATTTTTGAACAAAAAAAATATACAATGTGTTTATGAATTTTTGAAAAATCTTTACTTCTATTTTAAAGAGGAGGTTATCACTCATGAATATTTACCATTCTACTAGTTCATATCTTATTCAGAAATTAACGACTTTTCACTTTTCCTAAATATTCATATTAATATAATTTCTTTTTTATATAATTTTAGGAATATATACTATTATTTACTTTTATTTTGATTATTTTTTGTTATTATTGTTGCAATGTTTCAAAAATTTTTAATAAAATATTTTGAAGCGTTAGATGTTTCACAAATTTTTATTAAAATATTTTGAACTCATATTTATGTATAGACACAACACTTTGTCCAAAAACGTACTATGTATACTGATTACTGAAATATATAATTTATAATCTCTTATAATACATAAATACAAATTCTGATGAAACACAAAATATTGTTTTTCACTTATTGAAAAAACATCCACAAAAGATAATATTCATTTAAAATGTTTGTAAAAGAATTACTGTCACTAAAATTATTCAAGTCATATTCTTAGATTTATATACTTATTCAGTAATACTTATATGATTGATGTTTGTTATAATAACTATATTTTATCTACATTTTAATTTCTTATAAAATATTAATTTTAGTACAGTTTTAGTTTAAACAGAGTTTTATATCTCATAATGATTTTTTATGATTTTTTATTTTCATATATTAATACTATTTTCGGTATTAACATTTTATTTAATGACTATCACATATAATTTTAACTTTCTAAAAATATATTTATTAAAAAAATTATTCTCTCTTCCTTGATTCTTACTCCCAACTTGGGGTGGAATTATTGTTCGGGATCCGAGATCCGATCCGGGATCCGCCCGGATCCGCTCCGAAAATTAGGATACCCGAGGAGCCCGGATCCGGATCCGGATATTAAAATTTTAAAATCCGGGTATTCGGATCCGAATTAGGATCCAGACTTATACATTAAATATATTTAAAAAAAATATATATATATATATATATATATTAATATATGTTATGATATTTTTATATACTTTTAAAATATATTTTGTTATTTTAATTAAAAACACTTTTAAATATTTTTATTTTTTATTTATTTTAAACATATAAATTTTATTTCTTTTAAAAATCAAATTTAAATATAATTTTATAATTAGTTTTGTATTTTTTAGAAACTTTAAAAAAATTAAAATTTTAAATATATTCAGCTTTTTAAAATAAAAAAATCAATTTTTTATTCTTAGTTTCGGATCCGGATATCCGCGAATAGCTCGGATCCGGATCCGGATCCGGATCTCATTTTCACGGATCCGACGGATCCGGATCCGGATATCTTCAAAAACTCCGGATATCCGGATCCGTCCCACCCCTACTCCCAACTCTTTCCAATTTCTATATCTAGATCGGGATGATTGAGACATGTGGGAGGAGCTAAAGAACCGAGCAACCACCACCTCATCCGAGCCACAACAAGCTTCTATGCGTCTCTGCCTCATCGGCGAAATCCAATGTCGGCGAGGTTCCCAAGAATTTTCTCTCCCTACACTTTTCAACTTCTGCATCTCTCTTTATTTTTTGGTTCACAAAGCCTTCTATTTAAATCGTAGGTGCTTCAAGGCAGTGGTTTCTGGCAAACGCTGTTATTTTTTTCTGATCTCACTCTAATTTGATTCATATGCCAAGTTGACATAATTAATAATCGTCAAATTGTCCAAAAAATCATATTATTTTCATTTCAAGTGTTGAAATATCAACAAACAGATATCAATCATTCCAAATCAGAGTTCATAGTTGAAAGTTCGACTTTGAAATATATCTATCTTGATTCCACAAAATCTTTATAGTTGCCACATTTGGAAAATCCAACTGTTTAACATGAAGAGTGTCTCCATCATACTTCTGATCGCACTTATACATCATCGGCGGAAACAAAGAAGCACTCCCACAAATAAATTCGATCTAACATCCAAACCATAACCGCTTATATGTCCCTTTAACCAAATACTTGTTGTTTTATCAAAAACAGAAGTCAAATATAATAAAATATCATAAATCTTCTTCTTTACACCCAATCATGGTGTTTTTAGATTCCGATTTTTGGATCAAAATCATTATAAATTTCCAAAAAATTCGTCGCAGATAATCATAAAATGTAGCATAGATTGCCACGGAAAGATGCCGAAAATAGAAATATGCATGTGCAATGCTTCGATCAACAAAAAAACATTCTATGAAAGAGAAAATCAATACAAACATATCAAATCTTATATGGATCTTCAAAAACAATTTGATGTGTTTATGTATAAAATATAACTTGTCTTTACTTAAGCAAATGTGTGAAAACAGAAAAAGTAAAAAGAATTTGGCGGCCAAAGCCACCAGAAACACACAATTATGAAAAGTTACTAGTTGACAAAACTGTTAGAAGAGATTTGTTCGAAGAGAGAGATAGAATATTGATGTAGTAATATAATTATATATGAGTAAATTAAATCACTTAAAATATATTTTATTAAATTATTAATTAATTAAGTTATTTGATGTTTTTTTTTTTTTTGACGAGGTGGACACTTTTAGAAAAGTGAACTTCGTAATTATTTGGACATTCATTTTATATACCAAAAAATCCGTACCACGCTGTTACCCTTAACTAATCTGTTGTAATTATCCAAGTAATACTATGAAGTTTACAACTCTCAAGAGAACACATTAAAGATATATTTTGTTTTTAATTTACAAGGAAACGAACATTTACAACAAAGGACAACTTTGTACTTTTTTATTGGCAAAACATTAATGAACAAGAGAGGCTATAATCAAAATTCTACTACTTTATAATGCTTGGCTACATTGGAGTTAGATTTGTGAAACCTCTACTTGTTCAAGATGAATGTGAGATCCATTCAGTTGATACTTCCAGTACCAGCTTCCTGTTTCCATTAACTCTCCTTTTATCGCTTCCAAACTGATGCTTAAACCTAAATCTACCACCAACACCAAAACCAATATTTATACTTTAGTGTTAATTTAACCTGATTCATAATCAAATATCAACCTTTGCTTTTGGTAAAGACTCACTGACCTGAATTTCCTTGTGTGATCTTCAGTTTATGGCCGTCGGGTACTTCAAACACATGGTTTCCCTGTGCAAATTAAATGGCTTCATAAGATTAATCTCGGTTCTGCACAAGGATTTTAAGTTCCATGGTACTTTTCTTTACCTGTATAGTTACATTGCTGGCTTCGAATTCTGCATTTCCGTGCAATATGATTTTACAAGTCTCAAGCCGGTTTACATCGTTTCTCCAGTAAACGTTTGATTTACTGTTCCAATCGATTCCTCGGTTCATTACCTTTACATTATGCAGTTTACACTTGCCACACCTTCCAAACATAGTTTTATTAAATCCACATATACAAACCAGTAGATATAAGATAGTCAAGTACAAGATTGATATGAACTATTCTACCTTAGCCCATATTTTAACACTGGTTCACCATTGTTGTTAGGAGTTGTTGAACCCATAGAATTCTCCGCAGAGATGATCAAGCTACCATCAACCTATGCAACAAAAGGTAATTAAAATTTAAAGGAAGTCAACTACGAGAAGAGCTATGTAAAAGCCTTGTTGAATAAATGAGAACCTGAACATTGTTCCACGAGAACTCTGCAATCTCTAGTTGCACTTCTGAGTAACTAGAAATAGACCCTCCCTTGAACTATAACAATAACCAAATAAGATTAATCATAAAGAATTTCAAAAGTAGAAAACAGTAGCAGTTATCATCTTCTAGTGTCATGAACAGGACAATTGACTTACTTTCTGTCTTGAAACTTCCCAAAGAGGGCCGAGAGCAGGATGCAGAAGGATGAGATATGGCGGTGGTGAATCCACATATTTATCATTAGTTTCAATCTGGAGAAGAAGAATGAAACTACCTAAGTAGTTCTCGGTATGAAATTGCTCACAGCAGTAATGGTAATGAAGACAAGTCATATGAAAGAGACTTTTTCTATTGACTAACCATTGGAAGTTTAATACCACATTCCGTAAGGAGGTCGTATGCATTCCGAAGTATATCCAACAATGCACCATCTGGAGTCTGTAAAGAAACAAATAGATTCATTTTCAGAACAATGAGACAAAAAGAAAAGACAGCGGACTAGGCAATTGGTTACAGAAAGATAACCTGGTGTAATGCAGCGCTTGCGTGTGGTTTCTTCTTTTTAGCTGATGAAGTGACTTTTCTTCGTTCATTGTACACGATAAATGTATCCAGTTTGTCTGATAAAATTCATATTAAGAGAGTAAGTAACACCTAAATACAAATATACATATAGCATTGCAGCTTATTAAGTAACTTTACCTTCAAGACTGCCTTGGTATCTAGATGGAAACTTATTTAAGAAATTGTCTGCTATGTTTTGCATTGTGCATTCCAATCTACCACCCAGAACGCTGCTTGGAAGGGGAAATAATAAGAAACATTGCTAAAGATGTTAAAGAAAACTCCTACAACTACAACTTATTTGAAGTATACATTTCTAAGTAATTGGGATCTAGGTTGAAACACGCAAGAGATCGATTTGTGGTTCCATTGTTTTGAATCGGTATGAATTCCACAATTATCATTTTTGCACAAAGCAGCAGCCTAGATTTAAACACTACGAGAAGAATGGTATATAAAAAGAAAGATGAAACAGAAGATCAGTCACCATAAATGTTCAGAGATGCAAACCTGTGATAGTCTCCGTACTGATCAATGTACTCGATTCGCTTCTTTGTATTAAGAACCATATTTGGCAAACTTTTTACACTACTGCTTGACCCGACTAACTCGGCAGAATTTAAGTCCACGTATAGAATATTTGTATTGGCAGGGAAATCAGCCTGCAAACTTCAGAATTGGACAGAAATACTTTTTTTATCTTGGGAATTAGAAAAACAAGAAAGATCAACACTGACATGGACATCAAAACAGAGATGCGAAGATTCAGTCTCTAGCATGAATAATAGAGAAATCATACCCATTTGAAGAAGATGATCTGTTGGAAAATCCAAATTTATCGAATTCAGTATACTCAATGCATGAAATACCATATTCCCACTTTCCATCGAGATTCTTCTTCTCCATTAAAACATTAATCCCTTCAGTTGCCCCAGCATTCCTTTTACAGGATGCAAACCCAAGTTTCTGCCACATTAAAACAACTTAATAAAGTTTTGTGGGTACTCAACTGTTTTGAAGCCCAAAGTGACACAAGCACAGCTCATACATTAAAAGGAACATATCGAATATTGATCATCTACCAAGAACCTTTACTGTGTGATACAGAGTATTTTCTTCTACCCCAGCTAAGTAGCTAACACATAAGACCATTTGCAATTCAACATCAGGATCACGTTCAGATTCAAAGTGATAAAATGATACTTTTGAATCTATGTGCAATGTGTGAATGTCAAAGATGAATGCAAGCGCTCACCTTCTTATGCTTTAAACCAATCCCAGCAAGGGCCAAGAGAGTCACATCTGTGGCAGCCACGACATTACTGCAATATAACATTTATTAATACTAAGATCGGATCAGATAGTTCTGATTTTAACAACTTCGAAAGAGTACAAGTGACTAACCTAACTTGTCTAACGGTTGCTCCCTTTCTTCCATGATCGGAAAACCATTTAAAGACACCTTTGTCATACGCCAATTTCCAAATCACACCATGACCACCAGGTTTACTAACTGGCACAAAGGGCTTTGATACTATCCATTGACCATCTTCAGCACTCACAGCTGGGACTAGAGGCTAGAGATCAAAAACAACCATATTTAACTGTGAGTAATAATATTCAATATACATAAAAGGGTCATTATAAAAAAAAACTTGTGATTCTCCTATACCTGTTCAAAGAGTCGGAAGTTTGATTGACCTCTTCCAAACCATTTGAGCCTTTTACAGAGCAAAGTTACATGCTCATGGTTGTTCTTTGCAGCACTTGTCATAATGGCAACAGGTGTAATACATTGCTTTCCATAAAGTTTGAAGTAAAGGAACTCTCTAGCCTATCAATTACAAAAAAGATAAACCAAAAACATTACTAACATACACTTCTGACTTCTGCACACATTCAAATATAGACGAACCTACCAAGTATCAACTCATTAATTACCGAGATTGTACCTGAAGGTCTCTAATAAGTCCCTCCAACAAAGTACGTCCACAATGAGCAAGCATTGCTGCAGGAAGGCATTCTCCTGTTTCTGGATCAACCAAACCTAACCTGTCTGCTGCACCTCCTAGTGGATATATTTCACCTAGGTCTGGCAATCCCTAATATGTATAACAACTTATAATCCAGAAAGCATACACAATAAAATCGATTATTACAAAAGCAATAACACTATACTAACCTCAACTCCCCATAGAGCCGCCTGTGAG
>OVBE01017027.1:0-10627 GCA_900406425.1 Iberis pinnata | reverse complement strand
TATATATATAACAAAACTCATCTCTTCACCTACTAAAATAAGGTTAGAACTTAAGAACTCATCTATCCAAAAATTACACGGCTACTCATCCTAATGACACAACTATCATTGATCAGAAAGACAAAATCCAGTTGCTTCTTAGCTGCGTTGTGAATGGAACCACTAACTCAGTCTCTATCTCAAATGTTCTTAGTTAAAAGTTTACAACATACTAGATCACATATACAGTTCAATGTGTTAAGAATTATTGAAATAAAAAGATAAAGAATCAAAGAGAATAAGCTATCCACCCCAATGTTCTCATCCACCAGGATTCTCATCCACTAGGATTGTGCTACACCTAAAAGCACAATGTGTCTTCTAGAAGTGTTGAGAGTCAATATGACCATTGGGGGAAGTGGACAACACATTTACAACTCATTCATTCTATGGAAGTGTGAAGCTTCTTGTGTAAGCTTATTTCTCTATCCAATTGAAAGATATGTTGAATAAAAGCATTCTCTCTCTCCTTTATTTCAAATAAGTTATCTAGGATTTATTTATTTGTCTATAAAGATAGATGTAATCCTCTTGTAAATCTTAAGGAGAGTTAATCTCTCTTCTTCAATATTTTAAACTCTTTCTCTTTATACTCTCAAGATACTCTCTATTCTCCTCTTTGTTCTTCAATTGTTCTATGAGCTAAAAACATAAATTCTAACATGGTATCAGAGCACAAGCTCCTTAAACCTCTCATTTTCGCTGTATTTGTGTTTATTTGGTTCAGTTTTATCTTTCAATCGGATTTTAAGCTATTTGTGTTCTTGAGCTTTTGGTTTTATTTAATTCTATTTTTCAGAAGTTTCAAGCCTTTGAATCTTTTCTCTAAGTTTTTAATTGTTTAAATCTAGGTTTAAAGCTTATTTTCCTTAGTTTCTCAATGTTCTTGAAGCATTGATTCTATTCTAAGAGACTGGAAAAGGATTTGAAGTTTTCCTTCCTTGTTTTAAGTTTTAAAATCTGTTTTTCTGAAGCAGTAGCTTCTGGTTTTTAAGTCTGGGTGTATATCTTCTTTCCTCTAAGTCTTTCAGTGTTCTTCAAGCATTGATTCTATATTAAAAGGCTAGAGAAAGGATTTGAACCTCAAATCCCTGTTTAAGCCGTTTTCAAGGTTTTTAAATATGTTTTTGAAGCTAAAAGCTTCTGTTTTTAAGGTTTTCGTTGGGTTTTGAGATGTAAGAAAGAGGAACCAAGTTCTTTAAAACTTGTTTACAAGTAGGACTTTGCCCTTATGGGTGGAAGTGAAAGGGCTTGATGAATCATCTTACTTACATCTCTTTAGAGAGGAGATCCATGAAAACTTGTCTCCTATGAATCTAAAGTTTCATGATGAATTCAAAAAGGGGAAGAGAACCATGAAGTCTTTGCTCTTAATGGGTTTAAACTCATGATCAATCCAAATCCCTACGGGACAAAAAAAACCCTTTTGTTTAAAGGTGAGAATCATGACTTCTTTACTTTCATAAGTGTAAGAATCATGTTGAATCCATCATTGTTAAGGAAAGAGATCCATATTCTTGGTTTATATAAGCTAAAGAATATGTTGAATCCAAGTTCCTTGTTAAAAGGAGATCCTTGGTGATTTCACTGTCATAAGTTTAAACACCATGTTGAATCCAAACCTTTAAAGATAGAGAACCTTGTTGCTTTTTTAACATAAGCAAAAGAACTGGTTGAATCCAAGATCCTTATTTGAAAAAAGAGCCATAGACACTTCACATTTATAAGTGTTAGTGTCATGTTGAATCCAAAAGAAGGGTGAACCCAAAGTCAAAAGAGAACCATTTAATGGATGATGAATCCAATTTTATTTTGGGAACATTCTCAAAGTTTTAAAACTTCAGCAATGACCAAGAACATTCAAGCATGCTTGAATATTGTGAGCCCTTAGGGATAGTGAACCTAGTTACTTCAAGAGTAATTTGTTGAATCCAAAATTCCTTTGTTTCTTAATCGGTTAATTCACATTCTTAGAGGTTTAGCCTATGTTTTTTTTTTTAAATCATTCTCTTTAAGTTAAGTTGAGACATGATTTGGTCAAGTTACTCTTCGACCTTACTTGTCTCGAGCTAGTTGTATAAAGTTGAACTATTGCCAAGTTACTCTTCAGTCCTAGTATCAACAAAATCAAAACCTTGGCCAAGTTGCTCTTCGGCCAAGTGGAATAAAGAGTCAAGTCTCTACAAAGTTATCTCGGCCAAAACTGTTTTTCTAAAAGGATTTCATGGCCATTTCAAAATGTTTTTTCAAAATTCAGTGAACCAAGGTTGATAAAGGATTCACTCCTTTGGGCCTTGATGCATCCACTTTAAAAATGATTTCAAGATAGTTTCAAAATGATCTTATGACCTTTTCAAAATTGTGTTTCAAAATTCTAAAGAGTGAGAACCAAAAATAATAAAAGATTAATTCCTTTGGTCTTTGATGGATCCAAACTCTTAGGAAAATATTTCAAATCCATAGTGTGAGAACCAAAGATAAGAAAGGGATAATCCATTTGGTCTTTGATGAATCCAAACACTTGGATTTAAACGATCTTTCAAAAAGAAATGATCCAAAAGTCTTAGAGGTGTGAACCTTGGTTTGAAAGAACTCATAGAAGTTTAAACTTTCAAATCTTGATGGATCCCTAAAATCTTTTGTGTGGAGGGAAGTGAACCTTGGATTATATCCATGATGAATCCAAAAGTCCCCACAAGTTTAAGTTGGAATTGATTCATGATAAGTCATGATGATCAATATATTCTCTTGAAAGTCTTTCAAAAGGACTAACTTATGTTTGTTTGTCCCTTGTAGGGAAATTCTCAAGTGAGGAGGAGTTCAGTTCAATTCTCTCAAACTCACCCCAATGATCTCCGATCTCTAATGGCCAAATGGCCGATTGTCTTCCAAAAAGGGTTGTTGGCCGAATCTAAACTCAAATCTTTTTAGTACTATGTTTTGCATATGTTAAAAGCATTTAAGATGTTTAGAATACCATGTAATGTTTTCTAAGATAGATTGTGGAAGTTGCCTTAATATGTTTATAATTGTTTATGCATGTTCACTCATGGTTTTGTTTAGAATGATTTAGTAATAATTAAATTTTATTCTAGAGTAAAATTAAGATGATGGTGTATGATGTTTTCTTTTGGCTTAAGTATAGATTAAAAGTTCTAGCTTTTGTTTGCATGAGTAAAACTCCATATATGAAATAATCTTTAAATTGTTCTCATTCGCATAAAGGGTTACAATGTTTATTTGGTTCCATAAGATGTTTACAAATGTCTTTTTCAAGATCTTAGTCATTGATTAATTAGGAAATCTAAAATCCTTGCCTAAGTTGCTTTCTTTTGTAATTCATTAGAACCAATATGATGAGTATAGCATCACTTACTAACTTACATGTTTTTCTCACTTGTTTTGTTGTGTAGATGAAATTCCCACCTTAACCATGAAGGGGGGGGGGAAGATATCGCACACATGATTAAGCTAGAAAATGGAGGTCAAAGAAGGAAGGCTCAATGGAGCCACGTTTAAGAAGGCTCATAGAGCCAAAAAACAATCAGCCTTATGAAGGTTTGAATTCATCAACAAGAAGAAAAGGCTAAAGAAAAAGTCTCATGAAGCTCAAGTGCATATAATATATAGGCCTCCCCATATTCTCGGCCTATCATGTTCAAAATCCAAGAACTCATCAAGATGGTGCATTGATCGCCAAGAATAAGGTTCATGAGGAACCTAAAGAAAGTGATGTGTGGAGCATCATAAAAAGATCTCATAGAAGATCGAAAAGAATTGATGTGTGGAGCATCATGAAGAGGCCTCAAAGAAGTTCCAAATAGTTGCAAGAAGGAGAGAATCCTATAGATTTGAATCAACCAAAGGTTCAAGAAGGACAATGCGGTTAGAGCCTCATGAGGATGAATCATCCATTTTCATAAAAGAAGAATTCAAGGCAAGAACTCAAAGAAACCTCAAACAAGGTGTAATACAAGGCTAAAACCCTTAGAAGAAATACTAGAAGATTGGTAGTCCAAGAGGCTGTCATTTATGAAGATCAAGCAATGCATTGCATGTTGTGGTCTTGTTTGAGAAATGGACAGAATGAATATATGTGCACTCCAAGGCACTTTATGATCGTAATAGGAGGGTGATTGACACAAGAAAGATTTTATGGACCCTATTCTAAAGAAGTAATAATCTCCAAGTGGATTCACCCAAATCAAAGATCGGATGAAGAAGATATGAAGATTTCAAATTGAGGAAGGAAGAAAGAAACTGTCTCGGACATAGGTCCAATGTTTTGAAGATTCCATCCATTCCAGGAGGAACTAAATTATGAACTATATTTTTCCAAAAACTAGACTCACCATGGAGTTTACAGAAGATGGACTCGACTTTAAAGACTTTATATTGAAGGAGTTATGGTCATTCCAAAACAGATGATCGAAACTGGCAAACACTGCCAAGATTGAAGATTGGGGTAAAAGACCCAAAAAAGTATGAGCTACAAGAAGAAGTGTGTCACTTGAAGACATTTAAAGTATGAGCTCCTCCACCGGGATTGTCATCCATCAGGATTGTCGTCCACCAGGATTTTCATCCACCAGTATTGTGCT
Organism: Iberis pinnata; assembly: GCA_900406425.1. Classification (NCBI taxonomy): domain Eukaryota; kingdom Viridiplantae; phylum Streptophyta; class Magnoliopsida; order Brassicales; family Brassicaceae; genus Iberis; species Iberis pinnata. Next base: position 5,987 of record OVBE01017027.1, on the reverse strand, counting down.
ACACCTAAAAGCACAATGTGTCTTCCAGAAGTGTTGAGAGTCAATATGAACATTGGGAGAAGTGGACAGCACATTTACAGCTCACTCATCCTATGGAAGTGTGAAGCTTCTTGTGTAAGCTTATTTATCTATCCAATTGGAAAATCTGTTGAATAAAAGCATTCTCTCTCTCTCTCATTGATTTTAAATAAGTTATCTAGGTTCAATGTATCTAAGATTTATTCATTTGTCTATAAAGATAGATGTAATCCTCTTGTAAATCTTAAGGAGAGTTAATCTCTCTTCTTCAATATTCTAAAAGAGAAGCTTATCAATTCACCTGTTTTAATATTACCTGATTTTATGAAAACTTTTGAGACTGAGTGTGACGCTTCTGGTGTAGGAATAGGTGCTGTTCTAACTCAAGATAAGAAGCCTGTGGTGTTTTTCAGTGAGAAGTTAGGAGGTTCTACAATGAACTACCCAACCTACGACAAAGAGCTTTATGCCCTTGTTAGAGCTCTACAAGTGTGGCAGCATTATCTATGGCCGAAAGAGTTCGTGATCCACACTGATCATGAATCACTAAAGCATCTCAAAGGTTAGCAGAAGTTGAACAAAAGACATGGACGCTGGATCGAGTTCATTGAGACATTCCCTTATGTCATAAATTACAAGAAAGGTAAGGACCATGTAGTTGCAGATGCATTGTCCCGGAGGTACACTCTTCTATCTACTTTGATGTCTAGAATATTAGGATTCGAACATGTCCAAGAGTTGTATGAGGCTGATCCAGAATTTAAAGATATATATGTCAAATGCTCTAAGTTTGCTTTTGAGAGGTTTTATAGGCAATCAGGTTATATCCCCAAGGATCAATCCGAGAATTATTAGTGAGAGAAGCTCACGCTGGAGGACTTGCTGGTCACTTCGGAGTAACCAATAAACTTCTCGGACTTCAACCCAAGTTCTATTGGTCGAACATGAAGAAGAATGTTGAGAGGATTTGCTCAAGTTGTGCAATGTGCAAGCTAGCAAAAAGCAAATCTCAACCTACCGAGTTATATACTCCTCTCCTTATTCCTTCTCAACCTTGGACTGATATATCCATGGATTTTGTGATTGGTTTCCCTCGGACCAGAAATGGTCGAGATTCGGTATTTGTTGTTGTTGACAGGTTCAGTAAGATGGCACACTTCATAGCTAGCCACAAAACCAATGATGTTTTGAGTGTAGCTAATCTGTTTTTCAGAGAAATTGTAAGGCTACATGGAATGCCTCAGACAATATTTTCATACCGTGACATAAAGTTTCTAAGTCACTTCTGGCGAACCCTTTGGGCGAAACTAGGAACAAAGTTCTCATTCTCTACAACTTGTCATCCACAAACCGATAGACAAATAGAAGTTGTCAACATATCATTATCAACGCTCTTAAGAGCCATGATTAAAAGAAATTTAAAGGCGTGAGAATACTGTCTACCTCGCGTGGAGTTTTCTTACAATCACGCTAAGCATTCTTCAACTTTATTTTCTCCTTTTGAAATTGTTTATGGCTTTAATCCCAATTCCCCTCTAGACTTGATTCCTTTTCCTGAGAAAGAATGTTGCAGTGTTGGTGATTTGGTGTGGCTTCATTTGCGCAAAGACATATTTCCAGAAGAGAGAAAATCCAAGCTGAAGCCGCGAGTTGATGGCCCTTTCGAAGTCATTCAGAAGATCAACGACAATGCCTACACACTCGACTTAAAAGGGAAGTATCAAACCTCTAGTTCATTCAATGTTTCTGATTTGATTATTTATGTTGCAGATTCCGATTTCAGGTCAAATCGTTTTCAAGAAGGGGAGGATGATGTGATCATGGATGGACCTGACAAACCAGAACCTGAACCGGAACTTGAACTGCAGCTTGAATCTGAAGGAAGGATCACAAGATCTAAAGCGAGAGAGCTGGCACATCAAGCCCACATGATGCTACATTCAGAGCTAGAAGATCAAGCCTGCAAAACTTATCAACTGTTCAGGCTTGTCAACCCAGAAGAACCAGATATCTGATCAGTTAGCTAAGTGGGTAATTCCTGCACTCTTTTGTCCTTAGTCGAGATGATCGCTTTTCCCCGCCTTGGGTTTTTGGTCAATCACTAAGGTTTTAACGAGGCAAGTTATCCACTTCCGTTAAAGATTTCTGAGAAGAATTTGGCATAAGTATTTTTATAATACTTGGTGAAAATAAAGAAGTCTTCTAGAAGCTGACACTTGCCTTCCAAGGCACATCTTCTAGAAGCTTTCTATTTAATTTACAAGTCTTGTAGTTTTCTTTAGAACTTTAAAAAAAAAAAATTTAGAAGGTTGCACGCTTTGTAATTCTGGGTTATGTTAGAAAGCCCTAAGGCTCATGTGCCTATTTATAATTTTTGAACCCCCTTGTTCTCTTTAGAAAGTTTTATGTCAAAAATCAGATCTGTTTAGAAACATCTCTATCGAAAATTCTTGCTCATAAGATTGAGAACCTCGACTTTTCTACATCTGTAATAGATTCATAAATTCTTCTTTGTTGATTTTCTATTTCATAAGACAACCAATCTTTTCCATCTTTCTTTTCATACCATTATATTTGAAAAACATAATCAACCCATCCACATATTTCCTTGCATCACAATCTGTCCGGAACTTGGAGCCTAAGTTGTTGTCCTAATTCCATCAAACCATTGCCTCATTGTCGAACCTAACATATCATCAAGCCTTTCATCAGAGTTAGATCCAGGATCATATCACTTCGCTTTTCCCCTTCATAGGAATTGACCACATGTATCTTGAATGATCATCAATTAGTAAAAAACAATAGTTGTTATTTGCAGTCGTTGGAGGTGTAATAAGACCACATATATTGGCGTGAATAAGCTCTAGGATTTTCGCAGCACGATATTGAGTAGCCTCGGGAAAAACCTGTCTTTTTTGTTTTCCGAGGAGACATGAAGAACAAATGTCTTTCTTTATGTCGAAATCTTGTAACCCAAAAACTAACTCTTTATCGATCATTGCCTTCATATTGTTAGTTCCAATGTGTCCGAGTCTTGCATGCCACTTTCTTGAATTGTCGAGTTCCATTGCATGCAGACATGTTGCATCCTTTAGTTCCATCGTAACTTTGTAAAGCCTGTTTTTCGATCTCTTAGCTTTTACGAGGAGCTTGTTATCTCGATCATGCAATAAGAGATAATCTTCTTTTGTGATTACTTCGCAACCTGACTCAGTTTCTTGTCCAAGACTTATTATTTTACTTTTTAGGTCAAGAATATAGTAAACATCGGTCTGTATCTTCTTGTCACCTTCCTTGGTTGTGAATAAGATAGATCCCTTTACTTTTATATCAACTCTTGAGTCATCACCAAATCATACTTTCCCTGTAACCAATCTGTTTAGCTTGGTGAAGTAGATAAAGTTACCTGTCATATGATTACTCGCACCATTGTCTAGATACCATACGTGCTCTTCCTTTTCATGATTTTCAAATTTATCTGTTAAGATGTTGTTTTCATTCAAGAAAACAATTTCATGCATTAGAAAGTCGTCAACCTCTTGAGTATCATCACCTTCGCTTTCTTGAACTTCTTGCAACTTCAGTAATCTATCAAGACAGATTGAGGCATAGTGACCGGCTTTGTCACATCTGTAGAAATTATTTTCGACCTGCCTCTTTGTTCGGATCTTCCTCGACTTTGTCCTCTTCCAGCAAACCTTCCACGTCCTCTTCCTATTCCTTGGCTGAAATTATCTTGTATAGAGGAAGATTCGGACCTTGCATACATCAATTTAGATTGATCCTCTTGATTAATCTCATCAATATTGATCCTTTCTTTGTAGGCTTTAAGTCTTCCTACGATATCTTCGAACGTCGTTTTCTTAAGATCCAACACTTTCTCAAGTTCAGCTATGATATTTATGATCTTTCTCGTAGGTAAACTGTTCAAAACTTCTTTACTACTTTTTCTTCATCTATGTTATCCCCCAGAGCTGATGACTTCGCAACTATCTTTGATAGTTTTGCTGCAAAGAGATCAATATTCTTTGTTTCTTTCATCTGTAATTTGTCAAATTCAGAAGTCAGGGTTTGGAGTCGATCTTCTTTAACTCTCTTTGCGCCAACGTTCAATGATTGAATTGCATCCCATATTTTTTTGACGTCTTGTGATCACCAACTTGTATCACAAGTGTTTCGAGTATCCTCTGAAAAAGGAGAGCCCTTTCTAGGTCATCCTTTTCTTCATCTACCTGTCTGGGATCTATAGCTTCCCAGACTTTGTTAACCTTTAGTGCTGCCTTCATATGCATATCCCAATATGTTTAATTTGTGTCGTTGAGCATTGGGTATTGAAGACTGCTACTCTTTGCGCTTTCGGATGGGACGATCTCTCCCATGTTTTCTTCAAAATCAATTTCTTCTTATTCAAAGTTGTGCTCTAATACCAATTATTGAATCAACTTGATCGAAATATACTTAGAGACATAAGAGAATAATAATGAATTTTATTAGATTAGGAAAATAACTCAAAACATAATATCTCTCTCTTAAAACCTAATCTCACGAAAACTCTCTTATTTATATTCTCTACAAATCGATGGCCATATATATAGGTTTACAATTTTCTAATTATCTTTTAGATAACTCCTAAAAGATAGGACCATATCTTATTCATATCTTAGAATAGAAATACTAACTTATCCCTCAAATTTTCTTATCTTCTTTCAAGCTTACTCAACAACTTTGAGATCAGAAAAAAATACCAAAAGCTATAACCAAAAGCTACAAAGACGGAAAAGCATGGCGAAGAAGGGATCTCGCGATGTGGGCGAGGGAAGCCACTAACAGCGTCAAGAAACATGGCTGGAAGAGCTTTCTCGATTAATGTGTCTGAAAGAGAAGCTTCACGGCTAGGTTTTCACTTTGCACTATTTTTTCTGGATTTTTACATTGTGGTTTTTCCACTAAATATTACGTTTGTAGATCATAGTTTGAGTTGTCGAGATTGTTTCTCTTTTATAAGATAGAAGACACTATGCTATATCAGTTTAATATCAAAGTTTAATATGTTCCAAATTTTACGCGTTTTCTTTGTTAACCAGCAAAATGAGAGAGACGATTAAGATACCTTGGACTAATGAGATGTCAACATTTCTTGACTTTTGACGATATGTTTGTGCAACTCCACTGAACAAGTAGCAATTCCACATGTTAAGAAATGAGTATCCGGAGTAATTGATCTTCAGAAAAATCTCTTAAATTTTTTTATTAAAAGGTCAAAATTCTCACCTCTAAGGCAAAAGTTGTTCAATTGTCCCTTAAAGTCAACTTTTCAACAAACTTCTGGTCTGGACCATACAAATGTTTCTGATCATTAAGTAGAGAACACAAAAAGAGCTTATGTATATAAATACACGAACTCTAACGATGCCTTAAAAAAGCTTTAAAAGGATATCTTGTCTTCATATAAAGGTTGGTTGAGCATCAGTAGCTTATTGTTGTTTAGTATAGCACTAACAAATAACTATTTCGCTTCCTCATGTTTCTGTAAACTTCTTTTATGATTTCTGTTATGAAACCTATTCCCAAGATCATCTAGATTTGAATCAATTCAACACACAATTCCTAAGAAAAACTAATCTTGATCCATGCTTTGATTTGGAAGTGGATTCAATACTCCAATTGATGTTCTCCTTTCTTTCACCTTAAACTCTTGATGATTCCTTTCAATGGATCAGGAATCAAGCCTCTCTCAATTTTTCTTTCTATGTTTCTCTTTTCTGGTTTTCTCTCTAACGCTTCTTTTACGTTTCTCACATCCTTTATTTTATTTTATTTTTCCTTTTATATTAAATGAAAGGGTGCATCTTTTCATAAGAGAAACCACCACACCATATATTATATATATATATATATATATAGCACTTTATATTAAATATCTTTTATGCTATATATATATATATATATATATATATATATATACACAT
>OVBE01017026.1:0-10627 GCA_900406425.1 Iberis pinnata | reverse complement strand
TTGGAAGTTTTCCACTTATTTTCGGGTGTTCCAGGAACATTTGCTCGATCGGGCACTAATTTGCCCGATCGGGCACTTCAGGAATCAGTCGGGCCCTTCTGGGATCGATCAGGCAGTCTTCTCGTAGAATTCCAGGAGCATTTTCCCGATTGGGCAGGTTTTTGCCCGATCGTGCATTTCAATGCATTCCTGCACGATCTTCTCCTGCGAGTCAGCTTGACCAGTGTTCAGTAAAATAGCCATAACTTTTGATTGCACCGATGGATCGACTTTAAACCACTTCCATATGAAAGCTAACTCACGTGGCTATCTTGTGTCAAAATTTCAGCTTCATCCATCCGTGGTAACATCTTCAAACATTGCTAAAATTCTGACCCTTCTGTTGGACTCTGCATCTGCATATATCAATTTGCATCCCTTTTGTGCAGAAATCCGTCTTTTTGTTCCAAAACGACCCAAACGCCTAGAAACCTGTAAAATAATACCAAACTGCAAGGAAAACACTCGGATAATGCTTAATAGCGAACAAAAATGCTCACTAGAAAGCGTTAAAACTGAGTAATATCACTGTGGGGTATGAGCAACTGTTATGTGTCGCACTATTCCTTGTTCCCTGCACATGGAGTCAAACTTATTATCATAGAATTCCAGGCCATTATCCGACCTTACCTTTTTAATCTTTTTATTTGTTTGATTCTCCACCATTTCTTTCCATTCATTGAACCTAGTGAAAGCCTCATCCTTTCTCCTGGGAAAATAAACCACACTTTTCTGCTATAATCATCAATTATACTTAGAAAATATTGACAATTTCCTAAAGATTTGGGGACCAAAGTATATCCCCATAAATATGTGTGTATATAATCCAAAGGATACTTTGATGTGTGAAGTCCTGTATTAAAACTTTTTCTATGAGATTTTCCATAGATGCAAACTTCACAGTAGTCATTTGAATCTGATTTGATCTTGTTTATGTAACCCTTCTTAGCAAGTATGTATAGACCCTTTTGGCTTATATGGCCAACCTTGCTATGCCACACCTTTGTCTCATCATGGCTGACATTGTTAACAAAGGCCTCTTTTCCAGTTGTGTCTGACTTCCTTATCGGGAAATACAAGGATCCAATTCTTCTTCCTCTAAGGATGGTTCTGTCCCCTTTGAGTATACTTAGGATCTCATTCTCTGACTTGAAATTGCAACCTTGATCTTCTAGTGTCCCTGGTGATATGAGATTCCTCTTTACTTGAGGAATGCATCTTTCATCCGTCAGTGTTACCTCTGAATCATCTTTATTTACCATTCTTATAGAGCATATCCCCTATACATTTGAGAGAGTATCATTTGCGATCCTTACTTTACCAGTTTTAGTTTCATCCAGATCCAAGAACCACTCCTTCTTCCATGTCATGTGGTAAGTGCAACATGAGTCTATCAGCCAGTTAGACTCCATATCATTGTCTGTCATACCAAGAATCTCTGTTACATTCAGCACATCAACCTTAATATATCCTTCTTCAATTAAGGCTTATTCACCATGCTGAAAATCTTCCTTCTTAGACTCATTTCCTCTCTTGGGACATTGTAGTTTAAAATGTCCTTTTTCACCACAAAACCAGCATATCTTCTTAGTTTTAATATTGGCCTTGGATTTGTTTCCCTTTTCTTGAGACTGAGTCTTTCTTTTTGCTTTACCTTTCTGATTTGGTTTTCTTTTTACAAATAAGGCATCACCAACTTCATTTGGTGTATCTTCTCTATAACTAGTCTCTAGTTTCTTTGTTTGTATAGCAATTAGGACATCATCTAAGGATAGGCTGGCTTTACTATATCTTAAACTGCCATGCATTCCATTATATGATGGTGGAAATTTCATCAATAACACATAGTCTGATCCTCATCAGATGTTTCATACCCTACATTTTCTAGATCCACTATCATTTTCAAAAATTCATCAACACTACCATCTATTTGAGTACCTTCACTTATCTTGAAACCATGAAGTTTCTATTTCAAGTGAAGTCTGCTGGTTAGGTTGCTTGACATGTACAATTTATCCATGACATTGAGCATTTCAATAGCAGTCTTCTGTTTGATGATCTTTTGAAGTACCTGATCTTTTACGTTTAGGATGATTGTGCTCGTTGCCTTCTTCTTTCTTTCAAGAGCAGCGGCTTCCTTTTCAACTTTTCCTTTTGCATCTTCAGTTTCTTCAGGAACTTTGATCTTTGTTGTCTCTTGTTCAGAGATTGCATCTAAAATCCCTAGAATCTCCATGTACACAATGAGCTTCTCCTTCCATAGCGCATAGTCTCCAGTCCTGTTAAATTTCTCTACCTCGAATCGTGTTGATGACATCGTCTTCAATCTTCGCTGTTACAACTCCTAACCTTTGCTCTAATACCAATTGTTGAATTACGACCAACCGATTCGCATTAGAAACCAAGAACCAACTACGAACTCGATGAACTTGAGGAAAATAGAAAGTAAAGAAGACACCGAGATGTTTTACGTGTTCGGCCTCCACTATCAATTTGATAGCAGCCTACTCACACCAAGACCGTCCCTAGAATCCACTAACTCCGATAAAGAAACTTCGATTACAAACCACACTCTCAACGAGTCTTTCTTACTCTAATCTACCGCAAATTAGAATGAATCAATATGTCTGTTATACTAAAGACTTACACATTTAGCTCAAACAAACTAACTGCATAACAGCCCAATCCAAAATCCATTTTGAATCTGTTACTCCAACTTCTTCAAGCTTCGATGACAGCGACTCTGAAACTTTGTTTTCCCCAACGGCTACACGACAAAGCTGAGAAAAGATTGGGCCTTCGAAAACTATTTCTCACAAGCCCAATAGATTTTATGTTTATAAACCCATTCTTCAATAAAAGCAAAGATAAGCTTCGATTTCACATAAGTACAGAGACGTAACGCAACAAGGAGAAAGGGGAAAACAAATTATCCCGACCTATATTTGATTTTGAGGTGGTTTGTTGGTTTAATTCGTTAGATTGGTTTAAGATTAATTAGTTTTGGTTTATTTTGTCTATAAACCATATTACCAAATTTAAACCATAATACCAAACTTGAACCACAATTTATTTATTGTGGAGGAAAAGATATTTAACTTTGTAATCATAGGGAAATAGTAAGAGGGTGAAAGTTTGAGGAAAAAAACCGAGATATGATATTTATTGGAGGGAAATAGATTGTTAACCCAAATATATTTCACTAAATTAAAATTGGGAGTACATCTTTATTGTTCACAATACTCGAAATACTAACTATTACTTAGGAGAACAGTTAAATTAGATATATACCAAACATGGAAAGCAATGTTAACTTTTGCTTATTCTTGATAATATTTACTTTTGGTTCACAATTAATGTATTAGGAGAATAGTTCACCAATCAAGATTTCAATTTAGAATAAACAAGTAACATGAGGCGGATTGTGTAAACGAGATTAACAATAAAAAAAACATTAATCTATGTTGGTTGAGTTGACTTCATCGTTTTTGTAGAAATTATGTGTGTACTAAATCATTTATATACTTCAAAGAAAAATATAGATGACTACATTTAAGTGACCGAATCATAGAATGTGTCAATCACAAGTCTCTTTTTTTTCTAATAAAATAAACAATTATACCCAATCTTCTTTTGATTTTGTTAAACTATAATCCAATTCCTTAAAAGAAAACTACAAAAAAAAAAAAAATAGTACAAGTTCAAAGGTAAACGAAACGGCTTATATATATATATTAAAATGTGCAAATACAAAGTCAGAAAACAGCTTATCTCCAAAAAGTATATATATATAGAGCGAGCAATGGTTAATTGTTTCTATACGAGAATCGAATCTTAGTATATAAATTCATTAATTGTAAACAAAAAAATCGATGGACGTGTTGTATCTCGTGCTTACAATTTTAGTGGTCGTAGTAGGGATTTCGGTTGCCATACTTAGTTTTTGTACATCCAGCAGCAGCCGCTACTGATGATGCAAAGGCTACCTCCATGGCTTGAACACTTTTTTAAGTTATGTTTTCTTTTTTCTCTTTTGTAAATTTTTTAAAATTATGTTTCTTGTTTTAATTTTCTTCTTCTAATTTTATTGTCATTATTCACAATATTCTTCTCTTTTGTGAATGTTGTAAATTGAGTTTGTGCGCGTGCAAGATGTATATATATACATATATGTGATCAGCTTTTATGTTAATATACATATTGGACTAGTTAATGTTTTAAACTCAGGTATGTCTTAGATTTGGTTTCAATGTATGGGAAAAATTGCAATTTTATTTTCTAAAAGTTAAGAGTGTTTGATGCTATACTTTCTAAACACATTAAACTTTGAAGCTCATCAAACACTCTTAACTAGAGGTGGACATTCGGATTTTCGGGTCTGGTTTGAATCATAAATTCCATATTCGGATTTTTCGGGTATAGGAGTTTACTACTCATATGAACCGAAAATTTTTGAGTCGGGTTGGGTCGGATCAACCTTATGAGGATCCATTTATACCAAAATTTATTAGATCCCAATAGGTTCGTTTGTACCCGGTCAAAATTAATTCAAATACCTGAAATCTATATAAAAAACAGAAAATTGTACCGTCGGATATCTTGTTTGCTATCCCACCCAAACATAGTGAAAGCGGTTTGGATCTACTTACAGAGGGATAGTGGGATTTTAAAGAAAGACATCGCATAAGACGACATCGCTGCAAGTACGTTATTGAGCATAACCTGTTTTTCTGCTGCCGAGAGGAAACGTGATGACCAACTTGCTGCCTTTTGGCAAATTATGTCTACAATCGCGCAGAAAATGTCCCATTTACGGCGACCAAAATGCTCCAGGAGACCTAGATATTTCCCATTTCCGCTTCCTTGAAGATATTTAGAAACTGTTTTACTCGTTCTCTGGTGGCTTGTGGGATTTTTGCACTAAAAGAGATAGAGGGTTTATTCAGATTTATGGTTTGTCCCGAGGGTAGAGAGTATCTCTTGATGTATCTCTTGATGATATCTAGAAGGGTAGTGCAACTTTGTTTTGACGATTTGCAGAAGAACATCATGTCGTCTGCGAAAAGAAAATGATCTATCCACGGGCCATATCGTGATACTCGGACTCCAGAAAGAGTTTCTAAGGTCAGCGCATTCTTACATAGTCCCGATAGCACTTTTGAGCATAATATGAAGAGGTATGGAGAGAGAGGGTCTCCTTGTCTAAGACCTCTCGAAGGTATTACTCTTCCTTGCGGGCATCCATTAATAAGAAAAGAGTAGGAGACAGAAGTAACACACTCCATAATCCAGCCAATCCACACATGGTGGAAACCCAACCGAGATAACACTCTTCACAAAAACTCCCACTCTATGCGATCATAGGCCTTACTCATGTCAGTTATGATGGCCATTGCACCATATTTGTTTGCTGAAGAGATTATGAGATAGTATAACACTTCATGGGTAATGAGTACATTATCAGAGATGGCCCTGCCTGGTACAAATGTTTATTGATTCTCGCTTATGATGTTAGGTAGGATACCTTGTAGTCTTCTAGTTAGAATATTGGCAATAATTTTATAGAAAACATTACATAGAGCTATAGGTCTGAAGTCTGCTACCTTACGCGAGGTAAGTCCCTTTGAAATAAGTCAGATGTGAGTTTCGTTCATTCTTCTAGGAAAAAATCCCGATTCAAAAAAATCCTTTAACTTCAGCCGTAACTGAAGGGCTTAAATAAGTTCAATTTTTTTGGAAAAAGCCTGTTGTGAAGCCGTCGGGTCCCGGCGCATTGTTTGCATTGATGGAAAACACTGATAGTTTGATTTCTTCAGCTTCATGAATTTTTATCAACCTATTGTTTTGTTCAATTGTGATACAAGGGAGTATGGCTTCGCGTACTACTGTAAAGTCCTCATTTCATCCTGAGGTAAATATAGAAGAGAAGTAGTCCACAATTACTTGAGTGATTTGGTGTTCCCCAAAACTGGTTCGCCTGCGTCATTCTCCAAAACAGTTGCCAATTTTGATAGCGCCTATTTCTCGTAACTGCGTGGAAGTATTGAGATTTTTTTTATCTCCCCCCTTGCAGCCAATGAATTATACTCTTTGGTTTCCAATACGTTTCTTCTTCTTTGTATTTATTCTCTAATTTTGAAGAGAGATCGCCAATAACCAGTGGGTCTTGAATGTCATTCGATAGTGCCTCCTCCAGCTTTATGTGATTTTCCCGAATCAATGAGGCTGAATGCATTTTAGTCTCCTTTGTCCAGTTGATGATTCATGTTCTGGAGAGATTTAGGTTTAACAAGACTGATTTATATGGGATCTCTTCCCAGATGTTTTGTATAAGGTCTGTAATCTCAAGTTTTTCCAGTAATCTATTATCAAACCTAATACAACCCCTGTTACGAGTCCTTTTATCATCTATGCAAGTCATTATTGGTCTGTGATCGGACCCTTCAAATCTGAGGTATTTTACCCGAATACCGGGAAAAGTTTCTAGCCATGAATTATTTGACAGAGATCTGTCCAGTCTCTCTCTAACAAAGTGTTTGTGGCGCATGCCTCTCCAAGAGAAGGGACTTCCAGAAAATTTGACATCCCAAAGGCCGTTAGCTGAGATAAAGGTGCAAAAGTCCACAAAGGAGCTTTGAAATCGTTGTGGTCCTCCTTTTTCTCCTGGTTGTCATGAATCTCATTAAAGTCCCCGGTAAGTATCCAAGATTTTTGATACGATCTCGAGTCGACAAACTCTGATCAAAGGATATGGAACAGAGTGATTCGATGATTGATGCGATCAAGGGAAAAATTCTCGGTCAAGTTGTGGATTCTTGAACGGTGGATAGAAGAATTTCTTATAAGATGTTCTCTTAGAAGAAACTTAGATTTCTCAAATCTATGAGTGAATAAACAGATTGCTCAAAGATTTTTCTCTAAAATTCATTCACTGAAGAAAAAGAAAAGAGGAACCAAGCGATATATCGCTTCTTGGAACCTAGGGTTCGAAAATTAAGGACAACAGAGCGTCCAAAAATAAACATCAAGTAGTTCATAAAATAAAGAAAACAACATGATGTCCTTTTTTCTCGTAGAAGGGTCTAAGACACTCGGGCCAGGTAACTAGTCTTGAATAGCTTCGATGTAGTGATGTGATTGCCTTGTGAAAAACCTTAGCGAACCTTCTTCCTACCAAAATCACCACCAAGGAAAAGAGTACAAATCACATCACTTAGCTACTCAGTCATAGTTACATGGTTCGTTGATCAGGCTAAAAGTGATGACGTTGTACACGTTTGCAGAAGCTTCTGAATCTTTTGAATCCTCATGGAGTGTTCTATGAATCTTCTTGGCTAGCTCATTGGCTATAGATTGAGTGATTCTTCCTTCTGGCTCTGGTTCTGACTCAGGTTCAAGCTCCGGTTCAAGCTTAGCTTCCAAGTCTACTTCCTCTTGACTTGTCCTGATCACATCAGTATGAGTGACTTTTCTAGCGATCTTTAGCTTCTCTAGCTCTTCTACTGCAATAAAGGAATCAACTTCCTTAGCTATTTCTTTAGCTCCAACTAGCTCGGGTTCATCTCTGTCCGAGCTGGTCACGATCACATTACTTTGTCTTCTCTATGAGTTCCTAGTAAGGTTAATTGATCCTAAATCTCTTTTATGTTTTGTTTAGTAGGAGCTCCATAAACCATGGTAATGTAAAAAAATTTTTGATTTCGAACTAACACTTACATCAATAAAGTTCGGAGAAGAAGATAAGACCTGTAAATTGAGCTCTTTTTCCAAAATAAAACAAGTCCACCACTAGTTCCCACAGGAGGTACATTAAAGCTATTTTCATAATTTACCCAATTGGTTACACGGAAAACAGTATCATCAATATTTTTGTTTCCATGAGGAACAAGATGTCAGGGGAAAACGCCAAGATGGAATTTTCGGAGCCTATGAACTGTGAGGGGGTTCCCAATTCCCTGACAGTTCCAGCTGATGAGGACTAAGGAAGAGGCCTTGGTGGATTTGCAAAATCCACTTGCTTCTTTGTAACAGCTGGAAGGATTGAAGTCGAGGGGGCTCCCATGGATAAAACTCTTTGGGCAGTTGAAGTTTCCGGAGTAGGCTTTGTAATTACTTTTTTTATTTGGTGACCCTCTCAGTCTTGTTGCTTTTCTTTTTCTTAAACTAGCTCCATGTAGCCAGTTAGGAGGAGCTCTTGGTTTTGCAGGTTCCTTAATACCTTTCTTTTTGATGCAGGTTTTGATAACTGGACTCTCGTTGGAATGCTTATTTGAATATCCTCTTCTCTAGGTCCCAACCTATTCCCCATACCAGGGGAAGAGCTCTCCATATGAAGTGGAATACTTTGTAGATGAGGTTGCTCTATTACATTCTCGACTATTTAGATACTAATTAACCGGTTATAGTTTTACTATTTAGATGCTAATTAATTCAGACACTTAAACTATTAAAAAAAATAACATTTTATCACATTCAATTTATAAATTCGGTTTTCAGTAAAATCGAAATTAATTGAATATCATTTACGATTGGATCTTGGATCTTTGTTCTATCAAAATCTTCTTAAAATTAGAATATTAAAGATTAAATGTAATTGAATTGGAATATTTGATATTTAGGTAACTGATATTATAGATGAGGAAAGATTATATTATAAAATAAATTTGTGTTTTAAAAAAGGAACGTTTTTTTATACAAATTACTGGATTTAAAAATATATAACTTATAATATTTGAATTAATAATTGGAAGAACCAAAAAAATACTAAAAGATTATTTGTCTCGTTAACTAAAATATTATTTGTCTCATTAACTAAAATATCAAACAGATTCCTTAATTAAAATATCTAATAAAAGTATAGTCAAATATATTTAATTTCAAAATTTTGAATATATATGTGTACCTAAATTTTTTATTCTAGCACTACAAGAAAAATAGTGTTTTGCATCAATTATTTTTAATATTTATATTAATTTTAATTGATGTAAATGAATTTTACATCATTTAAATAAGTGACTTGGTAAATAATAATGCAAATATTTTACATCATTAAAAAAAAAATTGATGCAAATATTGCATCGATTAGATAATTGATGAAAATATATATCATTTATAAAAATTGATGCATTATTTTGCATCAATTTATTAGATTGATGTTCATATTTGTATCATTTATAATAATTGATTTCAACATTGCATCATTTATAATAATTGATTTTAATATTTGTATCATTTATATTTTTATGATGTGAAACTTCGTGTCAAATTTTATAAATGATTCCAAAATAGTGTTATTTTCAAATAAATGATATTACTGTTTATAAAAATTGTAATCAATATATTTAATTAATTAGATATTTACTATAAATATTATTGTAGATATTTACAAATAATGGATTACAATTTGAACGATTTCAATATTTTGATAAGATTGAAAATATTGTAAATTGAAATAACTAATAAAACTATAAATTAGTAAATGTTAGGAATATCTTTATGGTTGACTTGATATTTATCTAAGATATTATTGTTATCTCTATCTTAGAGATAGAGTCTATCTCTTTTCTATGACGGTCTATGTACTTGTATATATAGACCCTGATATCAATGAGAATAAACAATACTTTCACAACACGTTATCAGCACGAAACCCTAGCCACACATAAGTTCAAAACCTTCGACGATCAGTGACTATCACCGTACGCCTCATCGAGGTAAGTACACGATGCTTTATATACGAAGTATTTATGTAGTTACTATCATACTGTTTGATTATTGGTTACGTTTCGTAATGATGAGTTTGATTGATGGTCACATAATAACTTGAGTCATGCAATTTTGTGATTTGTTTAATATGTACTTTATTGTATTATGATGGTGAAATCAGATTATTTATAATATGGAGAATACGTGATATGATGACAAAAAAAACCTATGATGACATGAACTCAATTTCTTTTAAAAAAATTAACCTCTATTTGATCGATCTAATCATGGCATATATTGAATCATTGTTTATTGTTTTCTGTTTCTTTTGTTTGATTATATATATATATACATAAATCTGGATCTGTCCTCAAATAATATAATAAATTTATTGCTTCATGATCGTTATTTGTTACTGTGATAGAAATATAAATGATGTTGCTTTTAAAGTTTCTGTTTGTCTAATTGTTGGTTTGATAAGACAAACATAACTTCAACAGAAATGGTTGGATATGCAAATTAACCTCTATTTGATCGCTATGTTTGATTGATTCTTGTCACGATTTTTTTAATATATTATTTAATATTATATATTGCTAGAATTTGCAAAATAGTTTTGTTTTTGAGATCTTTGCATAACTGAGTTTTAACAATATTCTTATATAATATGAAATATCTTTGATTTCAACAAAAATCATCTTTTAAAATATTTATGAGATAATTATTTATTTATTAATTTAATTTGAATTTATTATTTTATTTTATTTTATTTATTTTCTGATTTATTAAATTATTATTAAATATAATTAATTAATTTGTTATTTAGTTATTTTAATTCGAATTTAATTATTATATTTATTTTATTATTTTCGGATTTAATAAT
>OVBE01017025.1:0-10628 GCA_900406425.1 Iberis pinnata | reverse complement strand
TATATATATATATATATATCTTATATAGAATACATATATGCATATATAATATTAAAATCCAATAAATCATTAATCTAGTTTGCTTAGGTGTGTGACCATGTAGGATTATATAATACTAGCAATGGATTCATAAACCATAGATTATAAGCGGTCTCTAGCAAAACATTATAACCACCTAATATTATATAATTGTCAAACCTTGACACTACAACTTTATCTAGAGTAAGTACAAAAAAATTTCAGGACATTCCCAACATGGACTTCTTTGCAACCATTATACTATAAGGAAAATAATCAGTTGCAAATTTGCAATGAGTTTGTGAGAAATTCTCTATGCAATAACAATTCGTCACAAATGCCTCACAAAGTTATGTGGGAGAAAGTGATCGCAAATCCGTTGCATATTTTCTAGGGAATTATGACCACATTTTAAGTAAATGGACAATTTCTTGTGAAATTACGTGAATATCAGTGATCATTTGCAAAGGAATTGCGACCATTTTGCAGGCAAGACGATAATTAGTCACAAATCCATCTTAAAATTGCAAGGAATGGGAAAGTGGTTTTGGCCTAGTGACATTCATAAGTTCACATGAGCCAGGTAGCACCACCTCACCCGAGATCGAGTTTCCGTACCAACGATAGTGTTGGAATTGCCTACAATTATGCAGGAACTTGCTATTGGACCGACCTGTTGTGGCTGAAATGGTGACAAAATAAAAATTGCAAGGAAATTGCTACCACTGATTTCCACATAATTTTGCAACTAAGTTCGAAATAAATGATAAATATTTTACATATGTTGCAACCGTATAATTGTGAGGGAAAATTTCGTCAAAAATAAATCGCAACTTTGTTTCATAAAATGATTATAGTTAATTTATGTTATGAAAGTTATGTTATTTAGTCCAACATTGTTGATTTAAAAGGAAAAGTGGTATAAAAATATTTTTGTGTCGTACTACTTTTGTGTATCTGAGTTATTAGATAGAAGATAATACAACGATTACAATGTGTCGTACTACAAACTGTAAACAGATAGAAGACAATCTGTTAACAGATAGAAGACAATCTGTTAGCAACCCATTGAGTAAAAGAAAACAAGCCATTACTAACATGCAGGATCGGTCTATCGGTCCTGAGATTTTTAAAACTATAAATTTTTTTTTTTTAAATGGGTTATTTTTAAATTAAAATTTTGAAAAATAGACCAGTTCTTAAATTAAAATTTTGGAACTAAACAATAACTGCAAACTCGTACTTGCTTTGCTTGTCCTCGGAACCGACCCTACACATGTATATGACTCAAATAGCGAAAAATGCCAAAAAAATCTCAAACTTTCACATTTAGGCAAAAAAAAACTTGAATTCTTTAGTAAGCCATTTAAATCCTCATATTTTTGTATGAAGTCATTTTAAGAATTAATTATCGGTTGACTTATCCATTTTAGATACGCCATTAGTCAACAGTTTTCTTCAACTAACACAGTTAATAAATTTGTTAATGATTGTCGTTATTCAAAACATCCACTTTTTGATAAATATAATATGATGAAAAACGTAACACTACAAAAATCCTCAAAAGTTCACTCAAATCCCTAATTTTCTCCTTAGCTCCTCTGAAGAACACTTCATGTCGATGAACATCGTATTGTCGTACATATGCAGCGAGATCGTGGTAGCTATCTCCGGTGCCGCTGACTTTATCGACGATGACTTTACATGACTTCTCTTCAATCTTGAACACGATGTATGTGCACACTTTCTTCCAATTTATCTCAATGAACGAGCTACTACACTCCTCTGTCACTCTCATCCTTATCGCCACCTGTAAAATGGTATAAAGATCATCGGATTACCTTATTCAAGAAAATCATATTAATAGAAAAGAGTTTATTCTTCTACCATTTTGAAAGCCATCACTATTTTTACTAAGCTTATCTCCATGACATAGTGCTAAAACACAAATATTTTACCAAAAATATGTCTACTCCTCCTTATTTTCGATCATGGATGGATGGTGAAAGAATGGATCTAGATACTAACATTTTAAACGACGAATATGTGCGTGGTGTTATGAAATTCATGGAATTACCATGTCGACAACCTCGGGCACAACGCAGTCGTAAGTTAGTATGTCCATGCTCTATATGTCGGAATTCTCATGATATCAGGATAGATAGGATTTGGATCACTTGTATATGAATGGTTTTATGCCGAGTTATAAGATTTGGTATTTAGATCGCGAATGACATGATATTGTTCCTAGTAGTACTGGTAGCGAACAACCTGATCTTGTTGCAAGTACTAACGGTAGCGAACCATTGGCTGAGAGGATAGAGGAACCTAGAACGGAATTATATTTTGGTGCACCTACATTTCAAATGGTTAATGACGTTTATAGAGAAAATATAGAGACGTCTCAAGTTTCTTATGAAGAACCAAATTTAGAAGCACGACGGTTTTTGTTATGTTAGACGCTGCGAATGAACCATTACATAATGGATGTAGTTATGGTCATTCGCCTCTATCATATGCTAGTAGGTTTATGGGTATAAAGCCATATTATAACTTGTATAAGGATGCAGTTGACGCAATAGCCAAATTTGTGAGAGATATCTTTCTAGAGGATAACAATGCTCTAGGTTCATATTACGAGATACAAAAACTTATATTGGGGCTTGGATTGCGGTATCAGGTTATAGACGTATGCATCAACAACTGTATGATCTATTGGAGACATGACGATACCCAAACAACATGCCGATATTGTCGCAAACCAATGTATAAGGATACAAGCGGTAGAGTTTCAGTGCCTTACAAGAGGATGTGGTATTTTCCACTAGCAGTTAGGTTGAAGAGGTTGCATAAGTCTGAGAGAACAGTTGCAGAAATGAGATGACATGTTGAGCATAGATTTGATGGAGAGATTACATATCTTTCTGATGCAGAAGCTTGGCGTCATTTTCATTATACTTATCTAGATTTTGTATGCGAGACAAGAAATTTTTATCTTAGATTAAGTACAGATTGATTCATCCCATTCAGGAAACACAGTAGAAAGTATTCTTCGTGGCCGGTCATCATGATGCCTTACAATTTGCCGCCATCTTTGTGTATCATTTCTCTCTGTTCTTGTAAAAGGGTCGGAACATCAGAAACGAGTGCTTGACGTGTTCTTGCAACTACTGATACATGAATTGCAGACATTTGGAAATATGGGGAACATGTATATGACGTGTCTTTACAACAACATTTTAGGATGCGTGCGGTCTTATGTGGACTATAAGCGATTTCTCAGCGTATGGCATGTTATCAGGGTGGACAACTCATGGGAAGCTTGCATGCCCATATCGTGCCGATAACACGGATTCCTTCCAGCTGAGTAATGGAAGAAAAACATGTTGGTTTGATTGTCACCATAGGTTTTTCCCCCTTAGTCATCCATATCGTCGATCAACTACATGATTCACGAAGAAGAGATGTGGTGACGGTCCACCACCGGAATTAGATGGCACATATCTATTAAGATAAATGGAAGATTATGGTATTGATATGACGAATGATGCAAATGTTGGTGGGAATGGACACGTCAATGTTGAGTTTACGGTATAAATCATAACTGGCACAAGAAAAACATATTCTAGGATTTTCCTTACGGGAAAACCTATTTGTTGAGGCATAACATTGATGTGATGCATGTGGAGAAGAACTTTTTGACAACATAATGAACACAATTATAAATGTCCAAGGGAAGACGAAAGACAATTTGAAGTCCATATTAGATTTACTGGATATTTGTTCTCGTCCTAAGCTTCACATCCATGCAGACAGAAGTTTTCCAATTCCAGCATTTAGATTATCTAAGGATGCAAAGGCTGAGTTGTTTGACAGGATTATTCATAAGGTTAAATTCCTTGATGGATACGCTTCTAATCTGAGGAATTGTGTTGATATCGGAGAAGGCAAGTTCATTGGAATGAAGAGCCACGATTGTCATATAGTGATACAACGCCTTCTTCCATTTGCATTTGAAAATTTCTTTCCAAAATATGTTCACGAAGCCATTGCACATATTAATTTATTAATTTCTGTACAATTTACTATAATGTTTTAATCACAAATTACGTATATGGTTTATTTTCTTTTACAGCGTTTGGGTTTTCTTCTCTGATCTTAGCAAGAGGACACTTACCGTTGATGATATTTCGACATAGAGGCGAATATACCAATGATCCTTTGCGACTTGGAGAAGCTTTTCCCACCATCATTCTTTGACATCATGGAATATCTCACGATTCACCTTCCAAGTGAAGCATCACTTGGTGGACCGATACAATATCGGTGGATCTACCCCGTTGAGAGGTACATGTTCCACTTGAAGAAAAATGTGAAAAATCTAAGCAGAGTTGAGAGTTCTATTGTGACACAGAGCATCAAAAAAGAAGCTGCAAATTGCGCACAATATTACTTTCTAAGATATATTCCGAGTAAAAGCTATAGAACAAGCCGACATGACGAGGGTGGAGAACATTACATGTATCCAACTTATGTTCCAAGCATGTTTTGAAAAATTGGATAACTTAGCAGGAAGGGTAAGAGTCGCCGACTTACATATGAGGAGTGGAACCATTTACATATGTATATCCTTACTAATTTTGAGGATATGCTCGAATATGAAAGTTAAAAGTTCAATACTTTAAACATCTTAAACTTTTAATTATACATATATATAGTTTATATAACTTGTGATTATTTCAAACATCTTAGGTTATACAAGGCAGTTGTCTGTGGTTATTGATGTCCCTGCATTTTAGTACTTTTGAAAAGTCATTTACCATCATTTTAAGGACATTTAGATGTCAACATGTTTCATTCATAGAACTTTCTAAGTAAATTTTCATTGTAAGGTAGTTTCGCATTAGCATTCACATACATGTGCATTTTGGAGGTTTTTCAGGTTTTTATGGAGTTTTCAGAACAATATGACAATTTTGGAGAAGGAGAAGGAAAAACTAAGCCAGCCCCGAAAAAATCCCAACTCGATTAAGTTATGTCTTCCGGCCTCGACCAAAGAGCAACCCAATGTGACCACGACTAAACTCTTGGTATCGAGCAAACCTTTCTCCACCTCGACCAAGTCTTCTCCAGGTTGATCAACACTGATTTTCGCCTAGACCACTTGTTGCCTCGACCACACTTTCACTTGGTCGAGAAATGTCCTCTTTGGCTTGATCAGGAAGTTTCATGGCTCGATCACATCCTTTTACTTGGCTCTATCACCTTGTTGCGATAGCTTGAGCACATTCTTTTAATACGGCTCGATGACAACTTTATGTGGCTCGTTCAGAATGATGGTGTGGCTCGATTGACTGTCAAAATCTCTCGGTCAGGTTCACTCGACCACTCATCCACCTTGCCTCGTCCAGCTCGACCTCGAGCCGCATGTCTTTACGGCCATCTCACCTCGACCACGGCTCAAGTTGCTTGATGACTGCCCGAACCAAGTCCCAAACAGGCTTGATCAACAAGCTCAATGACGGCCCAAGACAAGTTCTCTCGGCCTCGACCAGCCGAACATCTGGCCTCGACCAGCCGAACATCTGGCCTCGACCTCTCATGCCCAACTCGACCAAAGGTCGGTTTCAAAATGTTCTTGTACGAACCAGACTTAAAGACTAAGATCAATTATTGAATTTTTTTCGTTTCTCTCTTAGTGATTTTAGGGCTTTCCTAAGACTACTATATAAGCCCTAAACATGCCTACTTTGGGGGCAGCCTTTATTTTATGCCAGTTTTAGCTTTGTCTTAGGTTTCTTTTTAAGTTATTTCTCTCTGTTTTTCCTTGGATGTTTTTTTTATCAAACTTAGAATTCTTATGGAATGCATCTTTTGCTTATGATTTGTGATTAGTTGATGGTTTAAGATTATCTGGTGCATGTGGAGCTTCTTTCTAATGTCTTTAATCCTGTTTTTCTGAATTGATCTTTGTTTTTCAGAAGTTTATGTTCATGCTGTTTTTGACCACGATGGTTTTTCTTGGTTTAAGTTCTTACTTTTCTTGATCATTTCATCATGATTTCTGATTTTTCCAGCTTTTGATCATCATCTTTTGATTTTTCAGATTTGCTGTTCTTGCTGCTTTTAAGGGTTGACTTTTGATCATTATGTTTTGTTTAGAAGTTATGTTTTTTGGTTTTCATGATTTCACAACCACCATGTATAGTGAGTAGTTACCCAAGTTTCTAAGGATGGGGTAGATTAGTGCTGAACCCTTGTTCCTCTTAGGTGTTTAAGCTTGTTTGTTTATAGATCCTTTTTGTTTCACTGTCCTTAATGCGCATTTCTTTATGATCAACTGAAATCTGGACTTAGCCATGTCTGCACCCGAAAAGTGTTGATGAAATGCCTGATTAAGGTAATTTCAGATATTTACATACCTCGCCTAAGGAATTAGATGTCTAGGGTGTTTATTCGCTTAGGAAGATTGTTTCTTTATGCCTGCTATGTAGTGTTCTATTAACACCAGTTAGGTCTGGATACTACCTAGCTTGAGATCATCTGTCAAGGAATTGGATTTGGTTGCTTATGAATATGTCATCTAGGGATAACTCTTGTATGAGGTATGTTAGACACCTAGGTAGTTCGGGGAGGAACACAAGTCAATTACCCCTATCCTGAGGAACTGTTTTCCCCTTGATTGTTTTTTACCCCCCATTTTCTCTTCTGATTTTATTTCACTTTCTGTTTACCCCTTAGTTTTTGTTTATGCATGTTAGCTTTCATGTCCTATTTATTTTCAGCATGTTTTCTTGTTTAGGACTGTTAGCCACCACTTTTTATTGTTTGACTTGAATTAGTAGTTCCAATTGCATCTCGAGTGGTTAATATCTACATCCACTTGGATTGATAACCTATTTATACTACAATGACAATGATAGTGTAGTAGGGATTGACACGTAAAAGCCTTACTATCAATTTGGTGCCGTTGCCGATTGTGTGTTTGTCTATTACATTATGGATTTTGGATCTATTGAGATCAAGTTCTTTTTATTACACACATTATCACTTTGGTTTTTTTTCCAGGTACTTCCATCACTAACTCCACTGTATGAACATGCGTAGCAGAGGACAAGTTTCACGGGCTACTTATGGAGGACCCCTGGATCATCTTGAAAAATTTGAGAGACTCTGCAGTTTTACCAAGATTAATGGAGTAAGTGAGGACGCTTTCAAACTCGGAATTTTCCCATTCTCTTTGGGTGAAAAATCCCGCCACTGGGAGAAGTCTCTTCCTCAAAACACCATCACCTCCTGGAACGACTGCAAGAGGGCATTCCTTTCCAATTTTTCTCCACTTCAAGAACTGCTAGATTACGAAACGACATCTTCGGATTTCCACAATGGAATGCTGAAAAATTATCTAAAGCATGGGACATGTTCAAAGGTACACGTTGAAATGCCCACACCATGGGTTCAACAAGGAATCCCTTCTTAGTACTCTCTATAGAGGATCTCTTCCCAAGATCAGAATGCTACTTGATACCGCATGCAATAAAAGCTTCTTAAACCAAGTTGTTGATGATGGTTAGGAGCTAGTGGAGAACTTGGCACAATCCGATGGGAACTACAATGAAGATTATGACCAAACTCCATGGGCCAGCAATGATTCTGATGACAAAACAAGGAGAGACCTCAAAGCTTTGAATGAAAAGTTGGATAAGTTACTCCTTGCACAACAGCATCAAGTTCACTTTATAAGTGAAGAAGAGCGAGTTCAGCTCCAAGGTGGGATGACTGCTCAACAAGAGGAGATTAACTACATTCAGAACCACTACAACTACAAGAAAGGGTTTGTTAACCACAACAACAACCCCAACATGTCCTACTGCAGCAACAATGTGGCAAATCCTCAAGATCAGATGTATCCACCTCAACAGCAACAACAAGCTAAACCCTTCATCAACTATGGTCAACAACAGAACCAAGGTTTTGCACCTCGACAACAAGCTAAGAATGGGTTCCCAAAACATTAACAAGGAGAACACCTCCTGGTTTCACCTCTAACTAACCTCAAGCTCAACCTTTCAACATTGAAGCAATGTTACATCAACTTCTACAAGGTCAGGCAAATAGTGCAATGAAAACATCTAAGAAGTTTGGTGAACTCCACCACAACATGGAATTCTCGTTCAACACCATATATGAAAAGATTGAAGCTCTGAACTCAAGGGTTACTGCTTTGGGAAACAAGTCTGCTTCCACTTATGTTTCTTCTCCTACCACAAGTGGCCAACTTCCTGACAAATCAATTTAGAACCCAAAGGAGTATGCGCATGTCAGTGCCATCTTCTTGGGGAGTACCCATGATCTTTCTTATACCACTTGTCCTACTCACATCACCGAGGAAAGTGTCGTTCAAGTTTAGGGGGATTGGAGCTTAAATGGAGTTGGAAATGCATATTCTAAAAAAAGTGATTCCTTGAGATGGACGAAACAAGAGTCAGTTGCTAGAGTCAAGCATGTTCTTGGTGAACAGTTATCTGTTTCAAAGGAGAAGGACACACCCTGCATCCCACCATCTTATATCCCAAGGTTGCCATTCCCATCACGGTTTAAGAAGGAGATAATGGGAAAATACCTA
This sequence comes from Iberis pinnata, assembly GCA_900406425.1. Lineage (NCBI taxonomy): Eukaryota > Viridiplantae > Streptophyta > Magnoliopsida > Brassicales > Brassicaceae > Iberis > Iberis pinnata. The sequence goes on along the minus strand of OVBE01017025.1, from coordinate 1,984 downwards.
GAAATCTTTTAGAAATCCATGAGGGAAGGGGAAGCTCAAGGAGTGCCGGTACAAAATGAAGGATGCAATGCCATAATAGCAGAGAAACAAGAAGATCATGCCTCATTAACCCTACCAAGTTCACTAGGACCATTGACCTTCAACAAATGCCTATGAGATTTAGGATATTCCACCAACTTGATGCCCCTCTCTGTTGCCAAAAAATGGGGTTCAATGAGTATAAAGATTCCAACATATCTCTGATTTTGGCTGACATATCCATCAAGAACCCTCATTGACTTTTAGAGAACTTTCCCATCAAGATAGGAGTGTAAAGATACCCACAGACTTTATGGTTTTGGATATAGTCAAAGAACCAAAAGATCCATTGATCTTGGGACAGCCTTTCTTAGCTATAGTTGGGGCTGTGATTAATGTCTAGAAGGGCAATATCAAGTTTAACATGGGAATGGTCCAAAGAGTATTTTCAACACCAAGGACAAGACAAAGAAGCCTACAATCCAAGGTCAGTTATTCTCTATCAAGGAGAAGAATGAGGACAATCATGAGGACGTGTACTCAAGCAGTGACTAATTGGAGTATGATTTGATAAAGGGCCCAAACAAGAATTCAGAGCATACATAATAATTTGGGGTTGTCAAAGAACCAAGTGCAAGAGTTTCTACAGAGTTTGAAGAAACAAGAAAGTTGGGGATAACACTTAATGAGAGAAAAATGCCTATTTCAGAAGAAGGAGATTCTGAGCTCGAGCACCAACTTGAGCACATCCCACCTTAGAAGCCTACTCCGGGCATAACCTCTTCTGAAAACAGTTTTTATCTTCAAACCCCAACAATAGACCTCAAGAAGGGTGATCAAGTGTTTCCGCTCAACCCAATGCTTGAGCACCATCCATGGAATGTAAACCCAAAACACCTCAGGAACTTCATGATCAAGGAGATACTACCAGATGGAACAATCACACTTGTTGTAGAACCTGATAAAGGGTCAAAATTGAACCACCAAGTCAACCGTAACAATAATGATTGGATAAGTCCATGAAGAAAGCCTGGTAAAAGGACCTCAGTTCTCCTTGGAGAACGGTCTCAGGGTCACTAGATCTTAAATAGGAAGCCAAGCTTAGTGACAATAAACAAGCTCACTTGGGAGGAATTACCATGTCTATCTCTGTGCATAGAAAATTTTCAATTCGTATCTACTTTTTCTTTTAACAAATTTACGTTTTTTTTTCATTTTTTTGGTGTTTCACGTACCCTTGATAATACTGTGGACACTTGTTGTGGAGAAAAGAGGAGAGCAAAGTCAACTGGAGGAAGGCACAAGCGAGCCCAAGAATCTCCACATCGAGCCAAGGAAAAGGCGGACACATCATCTCGATCTCCATTTCAGCCACTTTCTCCCACTCAACCTAAATATAGTACCATTGTTGGGAATGTCATGAAATTTTTTTGTACGTACTCTAGATAAAGTTGCAATGTCAAGGTTTGACAATCATATAATATTAGGTGGTTATAATTTTTTGCTAGAGACCACTTATAATCTATGGTCTATGAGTCCATTGCTAATATTATATGATCATACAGGGTCACACACCTAAACAAATTGGATTAATGTTATATTGGGTTTTAATATTATAATATATATATATATTTATTTTGTGCACATAAGATTCACAAATAAAGTAATTGTATATAAGTTATATCATNTATGATATAACTTTATACACGTTTTCATCTCTTACGTAAAGAGAGATTAAGAGACTTAATGGGCTTGGCCCATTATGCTTAAGGTACGTTAATTATGCTTCATATATAAGATGCATTAACGAAGATAAGTGAAAATAATTAACCTAAGACTTTAACGAAAACCTAATGAGAACAGAAACACTAGAGAGAAAAAGGGGCATAGACGAATAGTTCGTCGCGATGACTCTTTTAAGATTTGATCTCGTAAGGTACTAGCATACCGTCTTCGATCCAGTTTG
>OVBE01017024.1:0-10629 GCA_900406425.1 Iberis pinnata | reverse complement strand
CCTAAATGGATCCGGAAAAAGGTATAAAAACGAGTGAAAATGCGAGTATATCACTAGTTCTTCAGTTTTTTGTTGCCTCTCTGGTTTCGATCTCAAGTCGTGGCTAATTGCGTACGGTTTTCCAATTTGAGATGGTTAGCTCCTTGTATCTACAGTGTGGGGTTTGATCGTGGCTTTCTTGCAGTGAGTCTTCTTCTAGGCGCTTCCTTCTCGGCTCGTTGTAGAGCTAGTTCGCGCCGCTTTTCTCGATCGTTTCTTGAGCTCCCTTAGTTTGTTGGGTCCTCTTGGTCGGAATAATAAACTCTTTGTGATTCTTTGCGAGGTAGCCGTATTCATTATAAGAATAATCACGGTCAAGATATGCGGTATAATCCTGGTACGCTGGAAACTTGCAAAGATATTGGAGTTTGTGTTGCTTTCTCTAGTGTTTTCGGTAGTCTCATCTAGTGGCTTGGTTCAGTTGCTTTGCTTTGGTCTTAGTTTATGTTTGGTTAGTTTGTTTTTTGTTTTGGTTCCAAGGAAAATGTATAATTTCCGTCGGCTTTTGACTTGATTTGGTATCGTACTTTGTATTCCACCATGTATCCCACCATGTTTTCGTCAATGTTGTATAAGACTATAGTTGACAAAAAAAATCATATGATGTAAACGAAGAAGTATTCAGTATCTGCTTCTTAGAGCATCTCCAAAGATAATATCTCAAATTTAAGGTATCATGTATTTTAAATTTGAAGTATCATATATTTTTCTCCAACGACAATACTTCAAATTTGAGGTATCAGAAATCTTTGTTTTCAATATTGGCCATATATTTATACATCATTACATAAAATTTTACAACTTATAAATAAATATAAAACACTCATCCTTTAATTATTCAATACAATATCTATTAATAAGACGTTACATAATTATTAGAAAACATATGAATAACATCTTAAATAAAATTCAAATATCATACTATTATGTTGTAATTTTATTTTATTGTTGTAATATTTGTGTGTTATGTAATTTTATTTTATTGCCTAGTTCTCTTTTGTAATAAATTTTCCTTGTGGTTTTTATTTTGTAAAATAAATTTTAGTAGTAATTGATATTATTCTATTTTAATATTATAATTTTATTTTATATGTTTACAAACATAATATGTAAAATTTAATATACGTTTAAAGTAAAACATAATATATATTAGCACTAAAATAAATAAAACAAAACTTAAATTTATTATTTAAGAGTAATAAATAAATATAAGGACTAAAAGTGCAAAGAAAAGTTGATACCTCAAATTTTAAAGATTTGAAGTATCTTTTGAAATAGAGGATACCTCAAATTTGAGGATTTGAGGTATCCTTTGAAGATGCTTTAGGATTTAGGTGGAAGAGAAAATAAACTAACACTACAAGAATTGTTAAAATTTCCGACCAGCTTATTAGTCGGAAATCAGAAGAAAACATAAGGTTTCCACCACTTTTCGACTAACATAAAATAGTCGGGAGTTGGTGGTCGTAAATTTTTCCAAAATTACCGACAAAATGGTTAGTCGGAATTTTCTCGGTATAAAGTTTGGACGAATTTCCGACCAACAAACAATTTAGTCTGGAAATAGTAGGAAATGCCCGACAAATTTATGACTAATAAATAATTTTTAATCGTATATAAATTTTATATGTGGTTGGAAAATTGTAGCTATGATCCGACATATTTCCGAATAATACAAAAAAGAAATTAAATTGTAAATGAAATTCGAATTTTCATATTATATATATATATATATATATTAATTTGTAAACTAAATAACAATTAAAATAAAAAATTATATTAAACATAATTAAGATTAAAGTACAAACTAAATTAAATTATAAAATTAAAGTACAAACATAGAAATAAAAACTAAACAACATTTAACACATTTAAAATATAAATGGTGGGCTTGCATTTGGAAAATTCTTCTGCATTATTTCACAACGGTATTTAAAGGCTCCAGCCTTATTGTTGAGTTCGTTAATTTTCTCTTGAGCCGTCTGTAGTTGAGTCTGAGTCTATGCGAGTTGGGTTTTGGTTTCTACGAGTTGTTCTTGCGTTTCTTTATATTCTTCCTCGTAATTTTCATACCATTGTGAAGAAGAATCCCTTTTCTAAATATCCATGTACTGGGAAAAAGATCATAATCCGAACCATTTGCCTTTTCTAACTTCAACTTCCTAAAAAACATTGTTAGTATTGTTAAAAAAAAATTTATATTTATTTATTTGTACACTTATAAATTATTAATATTTTTAATTATTTACCTTGAATTTTTTTTTCTTTTTCTTTGCAAGTAAGCTCGTAATCTTCTGGAGTATCTTCATTTTGTGTCATATGTGTGACTTTTTCCTGTTCTAATTCTCGACTACGACCAATTATGTTTTTTTGCCATCAATGATCTCTCCGTTTGTTTTACGCTTATGAGTTGCCTCCATAATTGTCACCATATCTAGATATGCTGCTGTTTCTGGATCTCGTTGAAATATCTATTATTAAGAAAAACTATCAATATTAAAAATACTAAAATATAGTAAACACATTAAATTTTAGTTTGAATTCATTTAAACCAGAAGTTGATTTTAGTTTTCCCTCTAATGCATTTGATTCTCATGAGCCTCTAGTAATCAAAGAGCAATTCATGATATATACTACATATGTAGTCAGCTTCTTTGTTGAGATTGATGTCTTTTTGACATGGGAAACATTGTATTTCTTTGTGCATATGTTCTATTGCACTATCAGGAGAAGGACTAAAGGTGCATTGGCTCAGCCATTTGATTCTCATGATTAGCACATTGGACTTAACCGTCAAGCTAAGTGACGTTAAACAAAGCGCTGAGTCGGAGGCAACCCACTATATTTCGAGTCTAGTTTAGTTGTTTTTCAACTTTGAGTCAGTCCTAACATACTTATGTTTAGTTTTGAGTTTTAAGGTGTTTCAAGTTATTACTGGTGAATATTTATCTCTTATATAATCTCATTACTCATCTTTTTCACTTGAATTGTTGGCTATTTGGATGGTTTTTATCTTGATTCTTGCTAATTTTGATTAGTATTGCTTAGATCATTGCTCACCATTCACCATCATTCTTGTGTTTTGACTTGAGTTGATTTTAGATTCATGATTGATTGGTTTTTCTCATTAAGAAACTCTTGATTCTTGCTAATTCTAATTAGTATTGCTTGATCATTTCTCATTACTTACCAATTGATTATGTGATATTGGAATGATTTCTGTTAACTGTTATGAATGATGCATCTCCTATATGATTCTTGCTAATTTTAGATTAGTATTGCTCGATCATGATGCCTTCATGGTTTCTCTACAACTGATTCTTGTTAGCCTTTAAGCTATCATTTCTCAAATCATTGTTCAACCATTACTTACACTTCTCTTGAGTGTTTGTTCTTTTTGTAGGAATTGCACTAAGGCAAACTTCACCTTTCGTAAACCTCTTTCCCTTGAACTCATTTAGTATTATCTATTTTCATCCATTATAGATTTTTCTATTGATTTTGTTTACTTCTATGCCTTCTTTTGGATTTATTTTCACACCGGGACGTGTGAAGTAAGTCTGGGGGAGGGTATAATGATACTAACTATGTTTTGATGTTTTTTCTTTTTGGTGAAATTTTTCAAAATTTTTGTTTTTAAATATAGATGAGTCTATCGATTCAAAGGAATCATGATCAAAACCAATGATAAATAGCCAAGTGTGGGTATGGTTTTCACTTTCTCTAGATTACTGACTTATATTAATTGTTGAGATTAGGATTGGAACCCCATTACTGATTGATTTGTTTATGAAAGTTCTGGTCTTTTGAGTTATTGATGAATTGATGCTAGCTATGCCATGATAGGACTTAATTTAAATCTGAATTATTCTTGCTTATGGTGTTAATTTACTCTGGAAATTAGGTACCTTGCTTTTCAGTGTTCTAGTAAAGCCGACAAGTTCTTTCAGTACGGTCCGAGTCCTTTCTCTCTCTCCCTTTAGAAAAATATAAAAACCGGTAGAAAGCGTGACCTAGAAGTCTGTAATCTTTGCTAGGCTGCTGAAAAGCAGTTAAAATCATGAAAATGCAGAAAAGTGCGAACATGAAAAGAATAAAAAAAAGAAAAAAACGCAGAAAAGTGTGAATCTTTAGAAAAATAAAAGAAGTGAGAAAGGGGGAAAAATATCATGACTGTAAGTCAGTTGATGCTCTGTTTGGTATGGGCATTTCGATAGAAGAGGTAGTTGAGTAAATTGATATACCATATGTGAGAATGCATGAATCTGAACTTAATTGAATTTAAAGAGCTGGTTGATATGATTTGATACTTGATTGATTTGGGATATAGAGTAGGAAACAAATTGTTAGTTTAGTGGTGGTAAACAATTAAATCAAAGTGGTTGTTTGAGATTAGTGTCTTTTTGATTTGTAACTATGCTTATGGTTTTTGAGATTTTGTGAGTTCCTGTGTGGTCCGTTTCAAACCTCTTCTCCAGATTGAATCTTTCTTTACTTGAGGACAAGAAAAGATCTAAGTCTAGGGGAGTTGATACTACTCGGTTTTAACGCTTTCTAGTGAGCATTTATGTTTGCTATTAAGCGTTATCCGAATGTTTTCCTTGCAATTTGATATCTTTTATAGGTTTTCTATGTGTTTGGGTCATTTTGGAACAAAAAGACAGATTTCTGCACGAAACAGATGCAAATTGATATATGGAGATGCAGAGTCCAACAGAAGGGTCAGAAGTTTAGAAATGTTTGAAGATGTTCCCACCGATGGATGAAACATAAATTTTGACACAAGATAACCACGTGAGTTAGCTTTCATATGGAAGTTGTTAGAAGTCGATCCATTGGTGCAATCAAAAGTTATGGCTATTTTACTGAAGATTGGTCAAACTGACTCGCAGAAGAAGATCGCACAGGAATATCCTGGAGTGCACGATCGGGCAAAGAAGTGCCCGCTCGGGCATTTGCTCCTGGAATACCCGAGAACAAGTAGAAAATTTCCAAAATTTGCAATCAAGTCCTCAAGTTTATCCCAATTTTCCTATTTCAGTTAATTTACTTTTTTAGCCTATAAATACATTATGTTTTAGGTTTTTAGAACTAAGCTTTATTTTATTTCTGAGAGAATTACTGAGCAGAGGAGATTCAATATGTATTTGGAGAAGATTTCTGAACCCTTTCTAATATATCTATTTGTTTTAAATATGTGTTCTTCTTTGATTTTGATTTGTGGTTGCATGTCAATTTTTAAGTAGTTCCATAGTTAGGTTTTAGGGTTTTCTAGGGAAATCAGGGTTTGATTGTTATATTTTTCATAAGGGGATGATAATTGTTAGGCTCTTAGTCTAGACTTATTATTAATGCATGAATTAGAGTAGCTAACTAATTCATTGATGTTAGACTGATAAACACAAATTAAGAGATTTGGTTTAGAAGTTGGATCTAGTCTAGATGAATAAGTGATTTTTCTTGCGAGAGTATTGTCTTGATTGCTTATGAACAATTGAATCTGATCTTTAATGCATGTTCTGTTATTTAAAAGACGGCGAGAATTTGTCTCTGATAATTTGAGCAGGGTTTAGTACTTCGAGAGGAGATAATTTCATATCTGTTTTTCATGTTGAGAACTATTTTCAAAGAAAATCCCTGCATTATAAATTGACTTTCAATCCTGATTACATGTGGTTTCCCTAATGTTTGACGCTTTTATTTTATAAGTTTTAAACCGTTTTAATTTACCGTTTTGATCACTATCAATCTCATTATTCTCGCTTTAGCTAGATTTTAAACTGAAACTGAACGTGTACTATTCTGGTCTCTATGGATTCGATACCCTATCTATGCTACATTGAACTGTTTTCTGCAGTATTAGTTTAAGATTAAATTCTAGACCTATCAGTATTGTGACACGTGGCGGTTCTAGAATTAATCCGAAAATTCCAAAAGAAAGCGGTTCTTTTTCTTTTTCCATTTCTTAAGCCTTTTTCATTTAAGTTTTTGGTTAAGAACCCTTTAAGAACTTCTTAAAAAGCATGAATGGAGATGGTCTAAGCACCCGCTAAGCACCTCTATTGGAGGTGGTCTTAGTTTGTTGAAATTAGTGTTCCCATTAGAGACCTACTTGATGTCAAACTATTTAATTTTTTCTTTTCATTATTTTAGTAACTGGTTTTCTCATATACGGACAATACGCTAGTTGACAGAACGATAGATATCAAAGTAAATGAATAATTAGAACATGCTAGTTTTGAAATAATTTTCTCTAAGAGCAGCTCCATCCCGAGCAAAAGCTCGATTCTTAAAATAATAATAATAATAATATTATAATCCATCGCACGTGTAAAATTGGAGAGTCGATCCTTCGTTGGGCAATTTTTGAACCGAATTAGGACCGCCACGTGGCAGTCCCTGATTGGTTATGTATATATTTTTTTAAACAATTGTCAACTTTTTTTTTTTAATTATGGTTTTTTGTAGGGCAAGTTTCGGGTATTCGGTTCGGTTCCGATTCTTCGGATCTTAAATTTGAATACCCAATTGATATTTTTCTAATATTCGGTTTAATTTCGGCTCGGTTCAGTTCCATTTTTTATTCATGATTTTTTGTAGGACTGAGCTTGCGGATATTTGAATACCCAATTGATATTTTTCTAATATTCGGTTCGGTTCCAATTTGGTTCTTGTCGGTTCTAGATCAGTTCGGTTCCATAAGTCGGTTTCGAGTATTTTGACCTCAAATACCAAAAAATATATGAAAATACAAAAAATACCCGAAAAACTGAAATACCTAAAATAATTTAAAACTAAATTACTCGAAAAAAATAAAATACCCGAAATAAAAAATTACCCGAAGATTTATGTTCAAATATTTCTATTTTAAAAAATTATGTTCAAATATTTCAAATAAAAAATTAATTTTGAAGAACCACATTGGTGGTCTTACCATTAGAAGCACTACTTTCAGTCAAAGTCTTATATGATGGTTTATAAAGAGGGTCCATCAAAATATTACTACTTTAGTAAGAAAAGATATATAGACAACAAGATTGATGTAAATATATGTTAGTACTATCTTGATTCACCTAGATACTATGTTAATTTGCATAGAGTAAAGGTTTTTATTAAAAAAACATCAAATGGTTACTTATCAATTTTCAGTAATACGATGATATCTAAAATACGATGAGTAACAAAAACTAGAAAAGCTTTGCTCAGAATCTTTGTTGGATGGCTCCATATCTAAAAACTCCAAGTTTGATTATAAAAGATCAGTCAATGTGAGCTTCTACTTGGCCACCAGAAATTCGAGTTTTAGGACTCTGTTTCCACTCACCTCAAGTTTCACCGATGGATCGGAGTAGGAAGCTGGAGAAGAACATGATAAGCTAAACGTGAGGTTAAAAGGACAAGTGGAGAATGTAGAGATTACGTACGTGAGCGAGGAATCAGACGAAGATGAGAAGCCCAAGAAGGAGGAGAGTAAGGATTTTTGGTGAGAAATTCCGCCATGGAAGGTAGGTACAGATGTTGCGGACATTGTTCTTCTTGCTACTGTTCAGAGTGTTGAGATTCGTCGTCTCGTTTTCTTTTCTTCGTCTTTACTCGCAAGATTTGTCAGTTGGCTATCCATTGTTTCTCTCTTAGCCTAGCCCATTTTATTTTCATTTTAAAAAAATAAAAGTTATCTATTATAATAAAATGAAAGTTTAAGACTCATAATAAGATGGTACATTATTTTTCATTCTAAAATTTTGAAATTTCATTTATTGCATTCAAAGTTATGATTAAAAACCTTTTTTTCCCAAAGAGAAAATTCTTCGTTTTAATGCATCGGCTCTGAGTTTGATATAATTTAGATGTTGATCCTATGAATATGAAGGCATAGGCAGAGGAAAGGCTAATGCCTTCCCTTGATTTTTCTAACATCAATACCAAGGAATCAAGTTTCGGTGGCGGAGTATGTTTGGCTGAGAAAGAGGAACAACCCCCGTTCGATATCAATCTCGTTATTATCCTCGCTGGTTTTGCTTTTGAAATTTATGCTTCACCGCCGGCAATATATCATCAGCTATTCTTTCTCTTCATTTCTAAATTTTTACTGTTTTGTGAGGATTTCATGCTATGAAAATATTGAGAAGCTGGAGGTTAACGAAGTTGGGTTCAATATTCTACTTCTTTAGTATGTCATTCTATTTGCGTCTTTTACCCTGTGTGTAAAGCTTTTTGACCTTGGTGGTTTTTGACCTTTGGTTGCTAAAAGTAAGATCTTTTTGTTCATATCATTGTAATAAGCATTTGTTAATAAAAATCAAAAGAGGATTTGATTATTAGACGTATTTTGATGAACAAATATTTCACCAAATACTACTTTTGTCTTTATTTCACTTGGACTTTTCACTTCAAGATCGGCTCGCGACAACAACAACAAACTTCTAATCACAATTTGCTGCATATAAAAAGGCAAATCAAATGTTCGTGGACATTGTATTCAGAAAATTGCGATTAGAAGCTTGTTGTTGTTGTTGCGAGCCGATCTTCGGATGGAAGTTCAAGGTAGTGAAATAAATGCCATAGAATATTGTTGCAATAACCATTGTAGTATTATTGTAATATCTCTTCATCAAGAAACACAAATATACATCTTTGCAAAGTTATAAAAAAATAAATATGAAATCAATTGACATAATCTATAATCAAGAGAAAAATTTAGATTTTATTAATCTGAATGACTTGTTTTATTAATTAGGTTGTGATCAACTATTTATACAAGTAGGTTAAAACATAAATATGGAAAACTCATAAGAAATAGGAAAACTAATCCTAAAATATAGGAAAATATCCTCAATACTCCCCCTCACGTTGGAGCGTGAAGATCCCGAACGCCCAACTTGGACAAAAGATAGATGAACTGATCGCGTGGTAAAGCCTTGGTCAAAATATCAGCGAGCTGAGAGGAAGTGTGAACGTAGGAGGTCTCAATAATCTTATCCCGAACAGCAAGACAGTCAGACTCGATATGCTTGGTACGCTCATGAAACACAGGATTAGCAGCAATATGAATTGCTACTTTACTATCACAAAAGAAACGCGCAGGTAATGAAATATCAATACCCATCTCAGTAAGTAGTTTTCGCAGCCACTTGACCTCACGTAACGCAACAGACATTGCCCGATACTCGGCTTCATCAGAAGAGTGGGAAACAGTATTTTGCTTATTAGTTTTTCAACTAATAGGAGAATCACCAAGAAGAACAACGTAAGCACTGAGAGAACGTCTAGTGAGAGGACAAGAGGCCCAATCAGAGTCACAGTAAATCGAGAGCTGAAGATCGGAAGCTGAGCTAAGCATAATACCTTGACCGCAAGAACCCTTGAGATACCGAACAACACGAAGTGCAAAATCCCAATGAATCTGTTTCGGACTTTGCATAAACTGAGATAAAAGATGAACACAGTAGCTCAAATCTGGTCGAGTGTTGAGGAGATATATAAGGCGACCGAGAAGACGACGATAGGGAGTAGGATCGGTGAGAAGAGGACTGTCGGCGGTGGCAAGACAATGCTTCTGCTCAAGGGGTGTAGGAGCTGGTTTTGAACCTAGCAAACCACATTCCGCAACAATGTCCATAACATACTTGCGTTGTGATAAATAGATCCCTTGAGAACCACGACTAACTTCAATTCCCAGAAAATATTTGAGACGTCCAAGATCTTTCATGTGAAAGCAACGACCCAAGTATTCCTTAAAATGAGTAATCATAGCAGAATCATTACCACAAATCAAAAGATCATCCACATAAACCAAAACGCGCAAGTCAATAGCGTTTAAATTCTGATCCGACTCGTGACTCCCCATGTCCGTAATAGTGGGTAAAATCCAATCCTCATCGTGTCCGAGAGAGTGAGACGGAATTTGCCGAGATGGGACCGACGATGGCATAGTTGCAAACGAGAATACCGACTCATTGAAGACAACATCTCGAGAGACAAATATTTCGTCTGTATTCAGGTCCAAAACAGTCCAGCCCTTTTTACCGAAAGGATACCCAATAAACGCACAACGTCGACTACGCGGGCCAAACTTATCTTTGTCACGAGATTGACGATGAACGTAGCATTCAACACCGAAAATGCGAAGATGATGAAAGTCAGGTTCATTACCAAACATAACTTCATAGGGTGTCTTGCCCTTTAGAACCGAGGAGGGAGTGCGATTGATGAGATGAGCAGCGGTCAAAACAGCCTCCCCCCAAAAATGAACCGGTAAACTAGCATGAAACAACAATGCGCGAGCAACATTCAGCAAATGATGATTTTTACGCTCAACTCTACCATTTTTCTGAGGCGTTGAAACACATGACGTTTGATGAACAATGCCATGAGTGCGAAAGAATGATGACAAGCACATGAATTCAGTCCCGTTATCGCTGCAAACTATTTGGACTTGTTTGTGGAACTGACTTTGAGCGAAAGCGATGAACTCAACCATGATTTTCTTAACTTCTGATTTTTCTAACATAAGATAAGTCCAGACAGCTCAGGAATAGTCATCGACTATCGTCAAAAAAAAAAAAAAAACGCACCACATGTAGAAGGAGG
>OVBE01017023.1:0-10629 GCA_900406425.1 Iberis pinnata | reverse complement strand
CCGAAATATAAATACAAAACGAAAAAAAATTTCTTGTCAAAATACGGGTTTCCACACCATTAATCTCATTGTTGTGACGCTTGTTCATACATTATATTGTCTATGTACTTTATTCGACCGACTACGTGCACTGCATTTCCAAGATAAGAACATCAACATTTTCTCTGTTTTTTTTTTCTTTGTTTTCTCTGATTTTGCACCACATTTGTTCTATATTAGATTTAGTAACTCTACCTAATCCTATTACTATTTCACATTTATATTCCATTTACTATACACCAAATCTAACATAAACACTAATCACTAAGTACAAGAAAATGGTACCGGTTTCAGAAATGCAAACATCTAACCATGATTTCAACCATGAGAATTCTGAGTACTTTATCCATATGTACTCGGTGACAGGCTCGACACGCCTGATGGTGGTGAAATCAGAGAACACAATATCCACAAACAAGCAAGTGTTCCGGAAGAACATACTCGAGTACCTCACAAGAAACTTTGATAGCTCAACGCTATCGCTTTCATGCATGAGATAGATGTCCAGATTGACGCTTGGTAGAAGGGTGCACTGGACGTGGTTTCCAGTGTGGTCAAAAAGTATGAACTCGCTCACGATCCCGTAAGGGTATAAAGCCTGAAATCTCCGAATCAACTTCACCTTGAAGGTGTCCTCGCACATACCAGTGGTGAGATCTCTAACTTCAAGAATAACCATTATTGATGAAGATGAAAGATGAAGAATGAGAGATCAAAATCTTTGAGATGAGAGATGAGATAACAAAATCTTCGAGTGATTTGATTTTGTTTGATTTTGTTGAAAGATGGAAACGGAAGCGACACGGCTTTTAAATGCACTTATTTGATTTTGTTTAATTAAATTAAAAAGAAACGAGAGAGAAACAGGAGCGACTTAACTGAATTTTTTTATTTCTATTAGGTCTTATCTTGTTATCTTAGGTAATGATAACTGCAAGTTATAGGTTTCGTGTAGTTGTTATATTTTATTAAATTATCATTATATCTCTTATTTTCTCAATTTTTCTACATTAATTGCTCTGGTATTTGGAATTTAGGTATAGATGTGGTTATGGTTAATTTTGTTAAAGTGTGTAGTGCTAAAATTTAACATTACAATTTGTACCATTGATTTTATACTTGTTGTTCAGTGACTTGTAGGTTCAAGAAAATACAAACAGCATTGTTACACTTCGTTTAAACAAACAATAAATTATCATTTGGCCAAGCAACAATTGACCCTAATGCATCTCTTCATTTGGCCTCCACACCTTCACCTTACAATTCTTAATAACTTCATCCCAAACCTTGCTTGCATTTGTACCTATGGGTACGAAGTGGCACTTCTCATTTGGATCTGTTGAAGCTACTCTCCCTTCAGCTACCGTGCGTCTAGAGTTGTTGCAATCCAAAATAATACACTTCTCCTTTGCACTTCTCTTGGAACTAGTGCTGTTGCGTGGACTTTGCAATTGAAACAACAATATAATCAAGTAAAAGATCATTCATTAAATAACTAGAATAGCAATAACATACCATTGCTTTTTGATTATGTGGTTTCGTAGGGGTTTCTTCATTGGATGTTGGGTTAAGGAGTCCAATCTTTAATAGTGGCCATGCAATTTCTCATGAAGTGCAACAGAGATGAATACCATGGTAGGAGTTGGCCTCCAAAGACAAGCTTTGGCCTTACAAATCGTGTCAAATTTAACACTAACAACATTTGGACCCATATGGATATTGTTGACCCTTTCCATTGCATATGTTGAGAAAATGATACATACAGCAACAACCTCATCATCTCCATTGGTATAATCAAATATTTTACATCTTCGCGTCTCATCTAAATTGGTTTCCTACAATATAAAAATGAAATAATTATGTACTTGAATAATAAGAAAATTAGATAGAGAAACTTACATATATATATATATATATATATATATAGTCTTAAGAACTTGTTTCCCTGTCCATAATCACTTTCTCAACAGGCCATGCAATCTTGCATCCCACAGCTAGACCAATGGATGCTACTGACTCTGATATAGGCCTCTAGAGAGCAGCTTCAGGTGTGATTGCATATGTGACAATAATGGCTGCTGCAGAAGGACCAAGTGGTATCCTACCAAATTTGTAGTACGGATCAGCAGAGTAAAATGAACCTTCCCCAGTCACAACATCTCCCGAGTCAGTCTAATCCAGCACTTGTACTCTCACACCTTCTTTCAATTTAGAAACACCCTCAGATGTTTCAGTACCACCAGTGGTTGTCTTAAACATGGCCACTGATTTAATTAACAAAGAAACTGATTTAAACTGATATGAAAATATAATTACCTTATTTCTAGTTAATCCCTCCACAATTCCCTATGATATTGCAAATTAGTAATCTTTGAGTCTCTAGCTTGCAGAAATGATAGCTTAGTAGAACTGATCCCTCTGCCATACCCTCTCACTCTTCCATGTTTCTCTTTTCCCAAAACCTTGCTCACTGCATCTTCTTTGAAGTTATCACAGGATGTAGAGTCTATCTGACTATCGAGTGAGTGTATTTTTTCCTAATATAAATATTTTACACACAAGATATAAGAATGATCATTTATATATGTAATAATGTATAAACAAGTTTCATAACTACTTACAACACTGTGAGCAAATTTAGGCCTCGCAACTCTACCATCCGCATGTGTGTGTCCAGCAATCCAAATTTGACTCCTACTAATCTTCCTTGGATCTGGACTCTTTTTTTTCTTTAAAACAAAAAGATTAAATATTGAATAATCTTTTTCGTATGATTAAATTGAATATTCATTTTGATTACCATTTCATAAGCTAATATAAGCATCCCTTTACTTGTTTCCTACAATAACGTTACTTAATTAAAGCTAAAAGACATATAAAGAAGACAATATAACCATTAAAACAACATTAACAATCTTGAACGTGTGAGAGGTCTTGCTCCTAACCCACGAGTTCCAGACTTGAGAAGATGGGATGTTGCTGGATTTTAAAGCAATCCTCTCAGCAACACTTTTGGAATTTCTTACTTGTGCCACCAGCCTTGACTTCCCAGCCCTCCACAAACATCCCAACTACTTCATAAGAACCTCTATTTGCTACTCTTCTTTCATGTCAAACCTCTCCGGCATCAAATTATGCTAAAATGAACATTTAGCTTGAATCAAGATAAATTGCTTAAATGGTCAAACATATCTGGATCTGCTCCCACATGGTATCCTTAGACACTTGATCAAATTGTCTCTGATTAGTCAATGTAACTAGAACATTGTCTCTCACCAGAGGACCAAGAAAAGATGACAATGTAACATAACCAGGTCCAACATGTTCACCATACTCATTGAAAGACACTGAGACCCTTTCATTAGGATTTATAGCCACTGTACGCATCTCTTCATTAACTGGAGTTTGATTTCCTTCAGTAATCTCATTGTTAACCCTATGTTGATCCATGTTAACATGGTCATTACGTTTAGTACTCTGATCATTTTCTTCATGGTCATTTTTTTCATTACTCTGATCATTTTCTTTCTCAAGAGCTTGTTTCTTAGTAACTTCTTTCTCATCTTCAAGTATTACCTTCTCACCCTCATCATGCTCAATAAAACTATCATCATTATAAGCAAAACCATCATCATTATCAGCAAAACCAACATCAGTATCATCAAAGCCATCATCATTATCAGCAAAACCATCATCATTAACTCTATCCTCATCTTCAAGTCGTCTTACATTCTTACCCTCAACATATTCCACCACTCTGTCTAATTCTTCAGGTTCAATTGCCTCATTGGAATTTGACAGACTAACAACCCCCTTTTTTTTTTTCTAAAACTCCTTCTTTTCCTTGTCTGAATCTCATCTCGCTAGCATTTTTTACCCGATGTTGATCCATGTAAACATGTTCTTCTTCTTCTTCAGTACTACTTCTTCTCTTATTTCCTCTTGCTGTATTCTTACCCCATGTTGATGTAGGTGTAACCTCTAATCCTTGGTTACGTATACTACGACGGGCCCCAGCACAGCCGAATGTCGACCGGGAGCCTCCTCTCATCCTTACATTCATTTAAGAACTGAGAATAAAAGATAACATTTTAGCTAAAATTTATGTTATTTTTAGCTAAATTTCACATCTAACGAATTTAAACAATCTATATATAGATGATACCTCGAAATCAAAATAGCAAAATCAACTAAACCGAACATGCATGAGTAATTCAGAACCGCATAATCGATACATAAAATTCACTAAAAGTTGAAGTATATGAGGAAGATACCTTTTCGATTAAACAATGGAGCTTCGAATCTGTGAGATCAACAATCTTTTGAGAATAAGTAAGAAAGAGAGAAATAACTAAGTCGAATTGATTATGTTGAAAAAAGTCAAGTGATTTTGTAAGTACCATAGCGTTTTTGTATTATCTGCAATAGTAAGTGCCGAAACTAAGAAAATTTACGCGCCTAAGTCTTTTTGTTTTCCCGAGAATGAAAAAATAGTGTCCAAAAAAATGAAACGCTATGGATAAAACTCGTGTCCATGTACAATAGCAGTCACACAAAAAATGCTATCCTGGGACGCTATCGATAGTCATATTTCTTGTAGTGTTAGTCTATCATTTTCTTTCGACTTGCGAACTATTTTCAAAGAAAATCTTGTATGTTAACCTTGACCTTTAACCTCATTACCTGTGGATTTCCCTATTGTCTAGCGTTTTGTTATTAGTTTTACAACCTTTTTTAATTTATCGTTATTTTATTTTCAAATCATAATCATCCTTTTAAATATGTTCCTAGCTTGATTCGATTTTTAACTAAGAGTCGCACGTTCTTGGTCTATGTGGATTCGATCCCTCATATACTAATGTGTTTGCTGTGCAGTTGCAGTGAATATATTTGGGTTAAAACCTGATTGTATCAAGTTTTTGGCGCTGTTTCCGGGGACCAGTAGTGCCTCTTAAGTTTTCTTTACAGTTTAGTCTAGGAATCTTCATTTTTTTACAGTACTCATCAAGTCTCTTTATTCGTGATTTCTTTTTACAGTTTAGTCTAGGAATAATCCGAAGATCTACCAAATCCAAGGAATTACACAACCTCAGTAACAAAGATCTCTTGGATTTAGAACGCTCAATCCGTAAATTAAGAAGAAACGCACAATCTTCCAACACTATGGGGATAATGTCAATCCTAATATGATCTTTACGGAAGATCTGAACGATCCACCCCTTCAAGTTCATCAGATTTCGGTTGAAGAAGTATGGTCGAACAATAACCCACGACCTCTTCCAGAACTAAACAACGCTATTTTAAACCCGATAGAGGGAGGAGCTGAAGGAAATCAATTGCCACAGGGACAACAAATAGGTGGTAATGGTAATCAGTTGGGACCTAACTTAGTTCTTGTCAATGATCCACCGGAACAGGTCTTTAATCACCCAACTCATCAAAACAGGGTTCTCATTGGAGATTTCAACAACCCTGAAGCCTTCCTTGCTAATAGGAATGCACTTCACTCTCATCCACCTCAACGCCAGCACTATAATTTCCAATTCCAGCTCAATCAGCTAATTCGCCAGAATCAATTCCATGGTTTTCCTACCGAGCATCCCATGGATCATCTTGAAGTTTTGAAGACATATGCTCTACTATTAATATTTAGGGATTCTCTAAAGACTTTATAAATTGTAAGCTCTTCAATAACTCACTAGCTGACAAGGCTCTCATATGGTTGAAATCTCTGCCTTTTAATTCCATCCAGACTTGGGATGACTGTAAATCCAAGTTTCTAGGACATTTCTACACCACTACGAGGACCAACAATCTTCGACGAAAGATATCTCAATTTCAGTAAGGTCTTGTGGAGTCCTTCTTTGAGGCATGGGATCGATTCCAAGAATACCTTAGGGAATGTCCTCATCATGGGTTTTCTCAGCTAAATCTCCTCAACATGTTTTACGGAGGTATCGAAACAAAGATTTCATGACCAAGCCAGTGCATGAAGCATATCAGCTAATAGACAATCTAGCTGTGAGTATCAACAACCGTTGTCCATATTATGATAGAAGAGCAAGATCACCTGGATCAGAATCCTCTAAACTAGTTGAAGTGAAAGAGCTTCTTACTAGAATTCTCAAGAACCAAAATCAGAGACAAGTCAGTTTTGCTGAAGAAGTGAGCTACATCAATATCCAAGGTCAAAGAGTTTATAACCAAGGATAAAATCAGGGTTTCAAAAAGGGAAATCTATCATGGAGTGATAAGAACACTAGAGGAACTAGTTTTCAAAGAAACCGGAATAAGAGCTTTTTTCAGAATTACAATTCAGATAGCTTTCTACAGCAATCTCAGTCTGTTTATCAACAACCACCTCCACCACAAGTTCAGCAAGAGGACAGTCTGAAAGCCATGCTCCAAAAGATACTGGATGGTCAGCAACAAACTGAAAGGAACCTAAATGTCAAGATGGATGGTATGTACAATGATTTGAACAGAAAATTTGAAGCATTGACTACCCATGTTAAGCATTTGGATACTCAAGTTGCTCAAACCACTGAAGCTGTCAGAAACGAGTTTTCTTTATGAGATATCTGATTCAAATCCCAAGAAAGAGTTTGTGAATGCTGTCACTGATAGGTTCTTGTTTTAATTCTTAAAACTACACTGCAGAGAACAGATCTTTGTAATATAGTAAAGGGTCGAATTCCGCAGAGACCAGACAGTATGACTTTCAATTAAATCTCGATTCTAGCTAAGACATAATAAAAGGGTGTTCATAGCAGAGGTTAAAGAACAAATTAAAAGAGGATGTAAATCAATAAACTAAAGCGCCAGGCATTAGGGAATTCCACATGTATTCAGGTTTGAAATTCAGGTTAACATGCAGAATTTATTTTGAAAATAGTTTTCAACTCAAAAGACAATAATAGACTAATCTCCTCCCGAAGTAGATCCCTACAATCAAATTACTAAATAAAAACTCCCACCGTATTTAAAGAATTCAATTATACAATGATTTGAGATTTGATATGTTCATAAGCAAAGACAATACTCCCGCAAGCAGAGACACTTATTCATCTAGACTAGGTCAGATCTCTAAACCAAATCCCTTTATGTTTATCAACCTAATATCAATGAACTAAATTGCCAATTTAATTCAAGCATTAATAATCTAGACTAAGAACCTAACAATTCAATCCTTTATGTTAAACCCTAACTATCAAATTTTGTTTTCCCTGGGAAACCCTAGAACAAACTATGAAATTATTCAAGCATGTTAAAAGAAACAAGCATCATAGATTCAACAGTAAAAGAAAACAGTTGCATAAAATAAATAAAAGAGGGTTCAGAAATCTTTTCAAAAAGAAGTTCAAAGTTTGGATCTCGTCTCCCTCGGAGACAAAGAAAAACTACAACGTTGAAAATTATGTACAAAAAATAGGTTGAATAAAGGTTAACATAAAAATAGGGGAAAAAACAATTTGGAGAAAAGGAAATCTTCTGGGGACCTTTCGTGCAAAAACTGGGCAAAACAAATTTCCGTGCAAAAATTGTGCAAAATGGATTTTTGGATCGATCGATCCAAAACCAGATCGATCGATCTATATTTACGTAAGTTTCCACGAGGTTTGGATCGATTGATCCCTCAATGGATCGATTGATCCCTCAATGGATCGATTGATCCCTCAATGGATCGATCGATCTCTTTTTCACACTCTGCACATGTTTCTTCTCCGAGACACCTTGACCAGTCTTCAGTAAAATCGCCATAACTTTTGATTGCTCTAATGGATTGACCCCAAACTACTTCCATATGAAATCTAATTCACGTGGATATCTTGTGTCAAAATTTTAGCTCAATCCATCCAAGGCAACATATTCAAGAATTGGTAAACTATTGACTCTTATGCTGGATTCTACATATGCATATGCCAATTTGCATCCATTTTCTGCACATATCCATCGTTTTGCTCCAGAACGTCCCAAACACCTAATATCCTGAAAATATGCCAAAACTACAAGGAAAAAACTCGGATAATGTCAAATATCAAGTATAAATACACACTAAAAATCATTAATATTGAGTGATATCAACTCCCCCAGACTTAGATCTTTGCTTGTCCACAAGTAAAGCAAAAACCATATCTGAAGAAGATGTTTGAAAAGGACCACACAAGAACTCTCAGAATCTCAACAACCCAAGCTCAAACATCAAAAACTACAAGATACCAATCCTAAACAACCACTGCAAATTAATTGTTTACCACCACATAACCAATGACATACATTTTACTCTAAATCCCAAATCAATCAAACTATCAAATCATTTTAGCCAGCTCTCTATATTCAATTAAGTACAATAGTGCATTCTTGCCTATGGGGTATCGATCAATGCTCGCTAAGGTATATTTTCTATCAAAGTGTCCATACCTTACAGAGCATCCAACGACTTATGGTCCTGACCCTTTTTCCCCCTTTCACACTTCTTTCTGAAAGAATTGTAGTTTTCTGCGTTTTTCTTTTCTATATTTTATTTTCTTACTACTTTTTAAGCAGTCTGGAAATGACTACGGACTTCTAGGTCACGCTTCAAACACTTTTTTAAACCGGTTTTTCTGAAGGGAGGGAGAGAAAGGATTCAGATCACACTAAAAGAACTTATCGGTTTTACAGAGAACTGAAGAGAAAAATACCCAGCTTTAAGTATAACCAACACCATAAGCAAGAAAATTAAGATCAAATTTAAGTCATATCCAAATAGAGCTAGCATCAAATCATTAACAATTCAAAAGACCATAACTTTCAAAAGCATAGAAATTAGTCAATAGGGTTCCAATCCTAAGTCCAGCAGTTAATCTAAGTCAGTTTTCAAGTAGAGAATGATATCAAACTTACAACGGGTTAGTAGTCATCATAGATTCTGATCATTATTCCTTCGACTCGACTAAACTCGACAAAATCAAAACAAAAGATTTTGAAAATTTTCACCAAAAGATGAAACATCAAAAAGATAGAAAACACGGTTAGTAGCTATAAACCCTCCCCCAGACTTAAATCACACCGTCCTGGTGTGAAAATAAATCAAATAGAGGGAATAAGACCAGAATAGAGAAAAATCAAAGACCTGAGTTCAAATGTCAGAACTTACCGGAGAAGGAGAACTTACAGTTTCTGAACGATCTAATATTATGTAAAGGCATGATCGTTTGGATCGATCGATCCATAGACGAGTCGATTGATCTTATTTTACGGAAAACTCCTGGTCGTTTGGATCGATCGATCCATAGACGGATCGATCGATCTAATTCATTGGTACTCCCTGATTGATGGCAAAAAGACATAAATCATATCAAAGAAGCTGACTACATATGTAGCATATATTGTGAATTGCTCCTTGATTACTAGAGGCTCATGAAAATCAAATGCATTAGATGGAAAAATAAAATCAACTTCCGGTTTAAACGAATTTAACACAAAATAGTCAACTTCATCATCATCAACCATGTAAAACACATCATTCTCACTTCTAAAGTCCATCCCAACCTTAGGATTTTATAAATCACTCAAGATCTTATCTACATCAAGCACATATCCTAGGAAAGACTTTATAAGAAGATATATCTCCAATGCTAGGCATGTGACACAATTCATAATCATGAAATTTATAGTTAAACTCAAATATACCTTCTAGTTAGCTTAGTGGAACCCAATATATTACCTCTTCAAGTTTTTCAGCTAACTTGATTTCTTCACGTGTGAGATTTCTTCCTTCAAGTGCTGCTAGGTGTGAGAGGATGTTGATTCTAAGAAACTAAGCTATAATTATCCTTGGCGTGTTGGATACTCTTTTTAAACATGATCCAACTCTACTTTTTGTTTTGGGGTAAGCACGTTCTCATCAAATTGTTCCTCCTCATCCTGAATGTTCTCTTTGAATGTGTCNATGCATTATAGTGGGCATTTATGTCTGCTATTCTGCATTATTCCGAGTGTTTTCCCTGCAAATTGGTATATTTCAGGATATTTATGCGTTAGGATCATTTTGGAGCTTAAAGGAACGTTTCAAGACGTTTTCAAGACATTTTAGAGGATTCAGAAGATGATTCTTGTGAAGAAGACTTTCGACCGATCGGGCACATCACTTGCCCGATCGGGCAAAAGTTCCTGGAGTTTTTCGGACAAATGAATCGATCGAGCAACACGTTGAGGGTCGGGCACGTTTAACGATTTGCCCGATCGGGCACATTCAGACCGATCGGGCAGATCATCCGAGAAAAGATGATATCCTAATTTTGCACCCAAGTCCTCAAGACCTATCTTTTAATTTCCATTTTTTTTTATTTTATTTTTTTAGAACTATAAAAAGCCCTTTTGGCTTTAGTTTTTTTATCTTAACTTTTATTCTACAACTCTTGAGAGCTTTTACTGGGAGATTGAATCCTGNGAACCCAGTTTAATATACATCTTTATTTCTGTTTCATCCATGTTTTCTATTCAGATTATGATTTGTGTTTTCATTACCATGTCTGAGTAGTTCCCCAGGTTAGGTTTTAGGGTTTCCTGGGGAAACCAGGTTTAATTGTTAGGTTAATACTGCAG